>JAVQJS010043119.1:0-35051 GCA_036024795.1 Galaxias rostratus | reverse complement strand
ATTCTTCTAGTCTATCTGAATACTCTTCCAGAGAGTCAGAGCTATGACAGCAAAAGCCTTGTCCCCTTAGTTAATTTCCTGGAGCTTGGAGCATCTAGTAGACTAGTTAATAGACTAGGTTGATGTCACTCATATTTTTTGGGTACCTCCTATCAATTTTATTAACTTTTATGGGGCCTCTAAAAATGCGCATGAAACACATTGAAAGCTTTTCATTTGTATTTAACACCCACTTTTTCTACAGATGCATGTCCTAAGAATGCCAGCTACTATGGGAACAGGGCGGCCACCCTCATGATGCTGTATCGCTTCAGGGAAGCCCTTGAGGACTCCCAGCATGCTGTGCGACTTGATGACTGCTTCATGAAGGTCAATAAGGCATTTTAAAACAAACTGAATCAACCTAGACAAAAACATACCAAAGCACGTTTACAAAGCATCTCAATGTCAAATCAGATGTTTTAGTCTTTCTGCATGATCAAAGAAGTAGTTACCCCTCCCTGCCACAGGGCCATCTCCGAGAGGGCAAGTGCCACCTGTCACTGGGCAATGCCATGGCAGCAAGCCGCTGCTTTCAGAAGGTTTTGGAACTAGAGCCCAGCAACAGTCAGGCTCAGCAAGAGGTTAGTCTTGGAGACATTAAGGTTTTTCTATGTGCGCTGTGCCTGCTGCTATGTTTGCCTTTTCTCAGGAAAGTCTACATTTAGTTTTCAAATGTGTTTGTGCTTTTGCAATAATTATTCCATGGGCAAACTGAGGTCTGTTGTAGGTAAATGTTTGTTTATGCACTTTATTTCAGCACAAGAACGCTGCAGCTCTTTTAGAGTATGAACGGATGGGGGAATTTGGATTTGAAAAACGGGATTTTAGAAAGGTAAGAACCACTTGAAACCCCTATGTTCTAGGAAACCATTCTATATAAAGGAAGCTGGCTGAGTTGTTCTCATTGCCTGTGCCAAAGATGATATAATCTTCAGCAGTTTTTGTCTGTATATGTGCAATAAACTGTCAAACAGATACATGACCTTTTTGCTTTGCTTTTCTGCTGCAGGTAGTGTATTGTATGGACCGAGCGTTAGCCTCAGCCCCCGCTTGCCACCGCTTCAAGATCCTGAAAGCAGAGTGTCTAGCCCTTCTAGGACGCTACCCAGAAGCCCAGTCAGTTGCCAGGTACTACTCTGCCCTTTTGCGAATGGATTGGTGGGACTTTTTGAGGAGTGGTTCTTTAATGTTCTGCAAGTAATACAAAACTTGTCTTTAACTGGATTGACAGACTATTTAAATAGCATTTTAAGGAATTGCTGTGAAACCAATTTTAGGCAAATACAAAATAACTCAACTTTGACAAAACAGCAAATCAAGTCAAATAATATTGAAAGAGGACTAAAGACAGCAACTAAAGTCAGCAAGTAAAGTAAACCGTGTTTAGAAGAAGAACTAAACATGAAAAGTACCATTATAGAGGTGAGAAAACAATAGGACGCAGACATGGGGACGTTGTTTGATAAGCTTCAGGCAGAGATGAAGTTGTAGAGATGTAGGCTAGGTTTTTCTTCAGTGCATGCGGAAGCGTTGGACAGTCAGAGTGGATGGAACGTGTCAGCCTGCAGCAGTTCGGTTGGAGAGTTAGGATAAAAATTCAAATCGGCCCTCTGATATTGAGGGAGCCAGTGGAGGTCTGTATTTTGGATCAGGGTCATTTAGTTACCCTAAAGGTATTAATGGTGAAGAAACTAGTAAAGCCACTTTCTCATCCTCTCTCTTTCTCTTCAAGCGTCTGGCCGAACTCTAGCAGCTAACCAATTAAAAAATGGGTAACCAAAGGAATTTCAGGTGATCGGCCAGGGTCCTGCAAACGTATAGATTTTCACAATGGAAGAAATGTTTGATAAAATCGCTACAGAAGACCATGCTTGTGAAATTGTAGCATTAAAAACATTACAGGTTATGGGCCCATTTTTTGGTGGGGGAGTGAATCGTTACTGCTACCGTAGCACGTCTCAGGCAGGCAGTAAGATAACAAGATAAAGCCTGGAAAGTTTTCAAGACTTTACAAATACCCCAAAAACATTAATTGAAATCTCCTGATCTCAGCATTTCAGAAATCACACTGAAGTTGACCATCAAAACTTATTGAAGCCTTGTCTTGTTACTTGTTGTTACCAGTGATATCCTGCGCATGGACTCCACAAATGGAGATGCGTTGTACGTGCATGGCCTTTGTCTATACTACGAGGACTGTATCGATAAAGCTGTGCAGTTCTTTGTTAAGGCCCTACGAATGGCACCAGATCACGAGAAGGCCAGACTAGCCTGCCGAGTAAGTGCACATTAACTCTATATGGATTGGATCTTTGATTCTCCAGTGGACTAAAATTATTGTTCTTTTAAAACATTTTGTCTGAACCAGAATGCCAAAGCTTTGAAAGCCAAGAAGGATGAAGGCAACAAAGCATTCAAGGATTGCAACTACGACTCTGCCTACCAGCTATATACAGAGGCCCTGACAATAGACCCTAATAACATTAAGACAAACGCCAAGCTCTACTGCAACAGAGGCGCTGTAGGAGCAAAGGTACGAGCCCCACACATGCACCTATCTTGCGTTGGTTTATGTGATTGGATCAGCAGTCTCACTTTTTTGTCCCTGAGTTTACATTTCCCATTTGTAAATTATCCTTCAGCTTAAGAAACTTGACCAAGCCATTGAAGACTGCACAAGTGCAATAAGGCTGGATGACACTTATATTAAGGCCTACTTGAGACGAGCCCAGTGGTAAGCGTGCCCCCCCCCCCCCCCAAATATCCAGTATGGGGTTCTTTTTCAGAATACTGGAACATTGTAGTACAGTTACGAGTAAAACATGTCTAAAGAAGTAAAGTCCTCCATCTGGTTAATCTGCAAGTATGAGTAAGTTAAACAGAAAATATTACATTCGTTGGTTTGACTTGTTTGGTTGTATTGCTGCAGTTATACAGACATAGAACAGTATGAAGACGCTGAGCGAGACTATGAGAAGGTCTACCAAACAGAGAAGACGGAAGGTAAGCGGTTATCATAGACTGGGTTAATTTTCACCTTTTACTATTATTGGGATGTTCTTCAACCCCGCTGTCTCTGCAGAACACAAACATTTATTGAAGACCGCTCAGCTGGAGCTGAAGAAGAGCAAACGGAAAGATTACTATAAAGTACTTGGTATTGGCAAAAATGCCACCGACGATGAGATCAAAAAAGCCTACCGGAAAAGGGCCCTAATGCACCATCCAGGTACTTGCAAATTAATCTTTCTTTCTAAATGCTTTAAAAAAAATGTATGTGTAAATATAGGTAGAACTATACTACAAAATCTGAAATTCCCTATAAACAAATCAAATGTTGTTTTTTTGGGTTGCCCACATTAGATCGCCACAGTGCAGCCACACAGGAGGTGCAGAAGGACGAGGAGAAAAAGTTCAAGGAGGTGGGAGAGGCCTTCACTGTGCTCTCGGACCCCAAGAAGAAGGCCCGCTACGATAGTGGACATGACCTGGATAACGACAAATGTGGTGGGGGAGGTGGGTTTTGTGGCTGCCAACTTGTACAATCATAACACACAGTGCATCCGGAAAGTATTCACAGCGCTTTTTCACAGCGCATTTTTCCACATTTTATTGGTACGGCCTTATTCCTGGATTCTTTATTTTTTTGCACTATTCTACTCACATTACACCATAATGAATACATGAAGAGAAAAAAAAATAACATTCTGGCAAATTTTATATAAAAACGATAACAAAATAATCGCATGTACATAAGTATTCACAGTATATGCTATGAAGCTCAAAATTGAGCTCCAGTGCATCCTGTTTCCACTGTTGATTCTTGATGTTTCTACTGCTTATTTTGAATCCACCTGTGGTAAATTCAGTTGATTAGACACGAGTGAAAAGGCACAGACCCTGGTATATAAGGTCCCACAGTTAACAGTTCGATAGACCTCTGACGCAGGATTGTCTCAGGGCACAAATCTGGGGAACATAAATATTTCTGCTGCTTTGAAGGTCCCAATGAGCGCAGTGGCCTGCATCATCCGTAAATTAAAAAGGTTTGGAACCACCAGAACTCTTCCTAGAGCTGGATGTCTAAACTGAGCGATATGGGAAAGGGGCCTTAGTCAGGGCGGACCCTCAGACCATGAGAAACAAAATTCTCTGGGCTGATGAGACATAGATTAAACTATTTGGTGTGAATGCAAGGCATCATGTTTGGAGGAAACCAGACACCACTTATCACCAGGCTAACACCATCCCTACATTGAAGCATGGTGGTGGCATGTTTTTCAGCGGCTGTAACTGGGAGACTATTTAGGATGGAGGGAAAGATCATTGTAGCAATGTACAGAGACATCCTGGATGAAAACCTGCTCCAGGGCACTCTTTACTTCAGACTGGGGCAACTTTTCATCTTTCATCAGGAAAACGACCCTGAGCACAGGCAAGATATCAAAGTAGTCGCCTCAGGACAACTCTGAATGTCCTTCATTGGCCCAGCTCCATCCGATTGAACATCTCTGGAGAGATCTGAAAATGGCTGTGCACCGAAGCTGTAATTGTTGCCAAAGGTGCATCAGCAACGACTGTGAATACTTATTTACATGCAATTTCTTATTAATTTATTTTTAATAGGTCTGTAAAAATCTTTCACACTGTTAGCTGTATTGTGTGCAGAATTTTTGGGAATGAAACAAATTGTATACATTTTAAAAGAAGGCCGTAACAAAACAAAATGTGGAGTGAAAAAGTGAAGTGTTATGAATGGTGAAATTCAAACATTGCTCTGTACACAAATTAAATCGGAGTCGTATAACTTTGTTTTCATTGTGTAATTTACTTTTGTATTTTGTGCCTCTCTAGATTTTGATGCCAACAACATCTTCAGGGCATTCTTTGGTGGCCAAGGGGGAGGACATAATTTTGAAGCCAATCAGAGTATGTACTCGTATTTCCATTTCTGAAACATGTATCATCAATGGTTAGCACTGTTGCCTCACAGCAAGAAGGTCCTGGGTTCAATCTCCACCAGACCCACGGGTCTCTCTGTGTTTGCGGGGGGTTCCTCCAGGTACCCTGGTTTCCTCCCACAGTCCAAAAACATGCTGGTTAATTGATTACTCAATAATTGTCCGCGTGCGTGAATGTGACTGAGTTGTTGTATGTCCCTATATGTTGGCCCTGTGATAGACTGGTGACCTGTTCAAGGTGTACCCCGTCTCTCGCCCTATGGCGGCTGGGATTGGCTCTAGACCCCCCCCCCCCCATTGCATAGGTTAAGCGGTATAGCTTATGGATGTGTGGGATGGATATAAAAAAATACTTGTTTTAGTTCAAAAGTGAGTTTTTTATGCTTCATGACTTCCCCCCTTCTTCTTTCAGATGGTGCACCTGGAAATTTCTTTTTCCAATTTGGCTAAAATTAACATTTGGAAATGCTGTGGTGTTGGTGAACAATCTCAAGTCTGTCTGACACACCCATGCAACCAGAATTTATTTTTATTCTCTCTATGATTTTGCAAGAAATCCCTTCTCCAGTGCTTTTGAAAACGGTGTCAGTGTCTCAGCAGGTTTTCGCTTTGTATCCTCAAACCTAAATTGACAGCAACCATGCAGGGCTTTTAAAAAAAAAAGTAAGGTAATTTTGTAAATAAATGAGGGTTTATTAAAGACTTGCATATACTTGAATCCTCAGGTAATTAGCATGATAATGCTCACTACGTCATTATCACTGAGCATGTCTTTAAGGATTTATATTTAGATAAATCCTGCAAATATTCTTTTTTCCCAACTTGGAAAGTATGTGAATAATCTGCATTTGCATAATTTGCGCATTACTCACAAAAGGCAACAGGTTAATTTTGAGATGGACAGGCCACTCCAAACACAAGTCAAGTATACCACAACACCCACATGAAGATGCTGCGACTCAAGGTGCACTTCAGCTCCAGAGAATAAACCTCACTTTTTTCAGTTGTTTTTAAAGTTAAGCCTGATGTTTTGACAAAATTTAGATTAATTTTACTTGAATGTAAAGTGTTATGTTTTTGTTCTTAATTTCCCCTGAAGTATATTTATATTTATTGTATATTCAAACTACATACAGATGCTAGTGTTGGTGGTCTTCCTTTTGGTTTTCTACTCTTATGAGCATTTTCTCCCCAATTCTTTTTTCCACTTTTCATTTCAACTATTAATTGTGATGCTTTTTTGCATCAGACATGGCCAAATGATTGTGTGAAATGTTTTTCTTGTTGAGTAGCTCTGTCTTCGACTTTTTCCTCTCTCTCTCTAATATTGCATTTTTAGAGAACTACATGCAGAACTGATGAAATTACAAAACCAAGTACTCCAGGGTGCTTATAGTGAATCTGTTTATATGTTGCTATTCTGCACTGGCTACTTGACAGGCGTCCCCTACTGGTCCCTAAAATAAGGTGGTGCCTTACCAGATCTTACATACGTTACAACCATGTTGTTAGTGGTGTACGGAATAACTTATTTGCTGGTATTTTCATAAGTTATGTGGAGCCAAATGTTCATCATGCTCAGCATTATAGAGCATTGAAATTCAAACATTGTATTTGTGTTTTAGCTTTATTGAGACAGTTGCTCCCAGTTTGACTAGTGAAACCGAAATGTTCACACCAGATCCTTTCCTGCAACATTCTTTGACAGCTACAGGTTGTGAGGCATCTGTCCTGATAATCATCGTCAGACATTCAACCAGTTATGCCCGTTTTTTTTTTTTTGTCAAATCTCACTCTACCTGTTGGACTGTAGGTTGGATATATTGACAGACTGTAAATTGTGTGGGTCCTGCGACTTCCATTTTTAAAACAAATATGTTGCACTGTAAAGGTAACTCAATGTTTGGTTAATATGAAAATAAAAACTTGTGTATTATCTTGTTGTAGCTTAACAATTTTGAGATGAATCACGTTAATCCCAGTTGATTATAATCATTTGTATGACTTTTCTAATTGACTTATCTTTGAAACTTTTCAATGGTATATGTTAGTAAGTGCTTTTAAAACAACTCCGTCATTTCCACAGTAAAAGCAAACATGTAAATGATTTTAATTCAGCACATTTAGTCTGTACATTATAATTTTTATTGGCGTTAATTAATTTTCCGATTTATTTGTGAAAACATTGGAATTGCATTGTAAAAGTTAAGAGATTTTACTTTTAATACGAAAAAACTTGTAGTGTAGGCGTGGCATGTATGGTATTTTCACGTGGTTTTGTGTAACCAATGGGAAGATTCTGAAACTACGCGTAATCGGTCGGCAGATTATGGTTCGACACGATACTCTGACGGCAGACGGTCCTGAGGCTTGTTCTGCTTAATAATAAAAGTAGTTGGTTTGCCTGTCTTCCTGAACGGGACAGAACTGCTACGATCCCCAAAAGAGGTACTTGTTTTTATTAGGTAAATGATGCATTTTGCGTTGTTTTTAAACTAGTGATTTATAGTTCAAGTCTATAGTGTACCAAATCAGTATTGGAAGAGGAGAGCCAACGTTTGGTTGGTTTGTAAATTTTTCGCCCAGGCAAGTGGTGTAGGATAACGTTGTCGCATGAAATTTAGCTAAACCTATCTGTGATACAAATGACTGCTATTCATAAAGCTGTCAAGAGAGGAGTCAATATATATAGATATATGACCAGCAAACAAAAGCGTTCGCTAACGTCGTCCATATAATGAATGCATAAACCACAGGTGAGATATCCTGCCATAGTTACTATAGCTAGCTAGCTACTCAACGCAGCAGCTAATTTCATTTTGGCTACGTTTACTAATTAATTATCCAATGAACTCACGTTAAGATGTTCCAGTAGTGAGAGGATTTCAGCATCATGTAGCACATCGTACGTAACATTTACTATTTGTATCATTATGAGCCCCTGGCACCGTAACCCTTTCAACACCATATTGGCTTTTTTTACACAGGGAAAGCCTATTGTCATTGCAGGACTTAAAGAATTGTGTGAGCAATTTGTCATCTAAAGCGCTGTTGCGCACACATCCTGGTCAGACTTTAAAAAGTACTGCAGAACCAGGTGTCGTGATTGTGGCAACTGCTGTATGATCATCCTGACTGTAAATTCTGCACTTGAATTTGATACAGTTCACGCCATAGCATTTCCTCTCACATCAGTAAGGCGTCTCACCCATTTGTTTGCTCACTGTATATTTACTGTCTAATGTTCCAAAGTTGGATGTGTTCTTGCGCATTCTAAAGTTGGGATGATTTCGTTCCTCCGCTGGTAAAGTTATAACATGCCCCCTTGCTACGGCTACATCTTTGCGCTACACCAAAGGCCTATTTGTCAATTCGTTTTTGCCGTTAGGAACATGTTATTTGCTGGACGTAATAGGTGTCTGTCTGGGGCTATTAGTAACTGAAGTCTTGGTTAATTTATACTATCTGGCTATGAGGAAGTAGTCTGCTCTCCCCCCCCCCTGTAGATGATATGCTTTAACCTAATACAACAACAGGATAACCGTTCCGTTGAACTTATCTAAATCCATCTATTTAACGTGTCATGTTCTGACCTCTGGATGTGATGCCTTCGATGAAGGCATGCATGTGCCTTCAATTCTCTTTCACCATGTGCACTTTTGTACTGTGTACTGACCTTACAATGGCTGGTTTGTTGACTGAAGGATGAGGACCGGAGCTATGATGTTAGGAAAAGTAAAGCCGGACATTTACGTGTTAGAGTTGGTTGGTGTGTTTTGGTGCTATTCATATGAAATGAGAATGCAATATGTAGTAAAAGTGTTCCAATCGAAGGTTTGTAAGACTAGTCTGTTAGCCTACAACATTTTCATGGCCAGTGCTGGGAGCTTTTTACAATGTGATGCGAGGCAACTCTGTTAGGCTAACAGTTCAATTGTCCTTGGACCACTAAGCTCCCACACCCTCAAGGAGTTTTCCATGTCATAGAATGCTCTGCAAGGTTATATTGGTTGGAAGTCTAGGCTGTCCTCCGTATCTAAAGTTGTTGTGACTAAAGAAACCACAGGTGGTGGGGAGGCATGATTTTGTTTTGAGCTACTTTAGCTACTATCTAAGCAAGGCTACTATCTGTCTCTAGTAGCTCATTCTAAAGTAAAAGGACATGTTTGATTTCACCCCCAGCCTTCTGTTGATTAGCTGTTGCCAAGCAAAGAGGCCTTAAGACATAATGTTTTCTAAGTGTGATTTCCAAGGTATACACTGTTTGATGAACTAATCTCCGTCTATCTTGCTTTTGCTAGCAGCAAGTGTCTTGACTTTAGCGCCATGTCGGCCAAAGCCATCTCAGAGCAGACAGGGAAGGAGTTTCTCTACAAGTACATCTGCACCACAGCGGCTGTGCAAAACCGGTTCCGCTACGCCAGCGTGACTGCAGAGACTGACTGGGATCGCCTGTCTCAAGACCACCCATGGCTGCTCACAGAGGTACGGCTAAACCGTTTACTCTGTTGGCTAGATCTAAAAATCCTTGTTTTGTCATCTTTATCAAATTGGGAAATTGTCACGACTCAATTAGCTTTGTCTGACCAAATACCCGTTATTGCTGATGTCTGTGAATGCTTTGTTATGATTGCATCATGTCAAACCACCCATATCCTTTCCCCTGCGCAGCGATTGGTGGTGAAGCCTGACCAGCTGATCAAGCGGAGAGGGAAGTTGGGCCTGGTGGGCGTAAACTTGGACCTTCAAGGTGTGCGCGACTGGCTTAAGCCCCGCATCATGAGGGAAACCACTGTGAGTTCAAGTTTTTATTACCCACTTTTTATATTTCTTATATACATGCAGCTCCCCTTAACCCCAATAAGAAATGGAGTTTGCTTGAATGGCTAGCGCTGATTCTGGCCTTAAACTCTTGCTTGCAGGATTCTGCTCAAGATGAAGTGCTTTGATACAAGTAAACAATTAGCTTTAAGGCCAGGTTAATGCTTACCGCATGGCAGTCACTTATAAGGTTACTTTCAGATCTATTTATACAGATATGAAATTAGTCCTGTAAGAAGGGTGGGGGCTGACTGGTCTTGTATCAGAACCACAAGGTTAAACTGTGAAACTCCCCTCCCTGTGTCCTTGGGCCCTTGTTAATGGGGTGAGTGCAGGAATTTCTTTTTTCAGGGTGTAGTTAATGCATTTGACACCGCACCTTCCAGTTCAACCAGTAGCTATATTTTCAGACTTGTTTTGGTTCCTTTTTCGGCCCCAAAAAGTGATTTAGTTCATACAAATTAGACTGGTCGCCCTTTCTTGAATAAGCAATATATTCAAATTAAATTAATGTATGTATGTATGTATGTATCTTCTGAGCTTAAGTTTATAAAACGTATCCTCCAGGAGGGATATTCTGCTTCTACCGTAGCCTGAGAGCTATACTGTATCCCATTGGCAGCTGTGGATCACATGTACCGCTCCTAGTCTAGCAGCCCCTGGCCATGAGTCCCCTGTGTGAGCAGACTGGCAGCACAGGTTATTGTGAGTCCAGGAGTTGGTGGAGCTGGGGGTTATGTTTAGAGCTTAAGTTGGGGGTTGGGCATGGGGTCAGAGGTTATGCAAAGTAGGTCTCAGAAAGCTATTTTGGTTGGTCTACAGTGAAAAGCAACAGTAGACAGTCCACTGTATTTTCTTCTGAAGTACTGCAGTTGTAATTAATTAATTCATGCCTTGACAAGACATGCTTTTCCATGTTAACTGCCTTTCATTTTAATTTATGTTTTTCCTTTCTTGCATCATAATGATTTGTTTACCAGTAGTATCTTGGCTAATGCTCTCAACAATGATTGTAACATCAATTCATGTGAGGTTCTAAGAGTTTTTTTTTTCTCACAGGTGGCAAAAGCAAAAGGAGTCCTAAAGAATTTTCTCATTGAACCCTTTGTTGAACACACACAGGTAATCTAGTCAAATCTGATTTGTTTTCCTTTCTCAGCTGCAAATTCCATGGCTCCTGTTTTCTAAGAATTGTCTATCTCACTGGATGCATATCCTTGTGTTTTTCGTGGAATCAAATTCTTGTTTGTTTTGGAACATTCCTATAGGTTTTATGCTTAATTAATAATTCATTATATCATGGTGTGTGTCCCACAGGAGGAGGAATTCTACATATGTGTGTATGCCACGCGAGAGGGCGACCACATGCTCTTTCACCACGAGGGTGGCATGGACGTGGGGGACGTGGACACTAAGGCCCAGCGGCTGCTGGTTGCTGTTGACGACAAGCTGAGTGAGGATGCTGTTAAGGAGCAACTCCTCACACACGTTCCTGAGGACAAACAAGAGTATGTCATTTCATTTTGTTTCGTGCGCACGTCCCTGGTGCATTGTTTGCCGTTTCACAAAAGATTCCATTAACGTTTTAATTGTTGGTAGAACTGTTGCTGGATCGGAACCACTGGCAATTCTACTAATTTACAATATCTCGACAAAATAACTGGAGTTTTTCCGCAAAATTGTGTGCCCTCATAGAAAGTACATTCAATTGCAATTGTTGTTTTAGACCCCTCTTCATTTCCTAATTGTAACCATTTCTCAAAAGGCATAGATGATAAAGCACACCGTCTACAAAATAAGTCACTATACAGGAGGTAATGTCTGAAATGGACAAGACAATCTGTGGCATTTTGATAAATTGTCCGGTTTCACACTGCACTAAGCTGATGGATACTGTGCCGTTCCTGCTGCAGTACTGCCCTTGCCCCTCTCTGTCCTCATTTTAACCATATTAATTACTGTGCTCTATCGATTATTCCTCGGCTGTTGCTTATTTTGTTTTAACTCGGTCTCACTATTGACCTCTGACTTTCCAAGGTCTGTTATGAGGAGTCTGACCCTCACTTCATCAGCTAAATATGCCATATATAGCCAACTTGAGTTCAGTGTTGATTGTGCCATGACTTTGCATTCTTATTTGGAGGACTTCATTCTGACTTAAGTAGTTGTATGTTCTAACTCGTTGATGTGATTGGAGTGCTTCTCTTCTGTTCTTTGTACCATTTCAGTGTTCTGGCCAGCTTCATTGTAGGCTTGTTTGGCCTGTATGAGGATCTTTACTTCACCTACCTCGAGATAAACCCTCTAGGTAACCTATTGGGGTTCAGTCACCATCAAAACTAGAAGCTATCTGTACTTACATTTCCTCAAGCTAAATGTCAAACAATAAATGATCTATAGGCAGAAGGCATTGATGCAGATATTGTAATCTGTCTGTTAAGGGATTTCTTGATTTTGTTTCAGTGGTCACTGCTGAGGGCGTTTACGTCTTAGACATGGCAGCCAAGATCGACGCCACAGCAGACTACATCTGCAAGGCTAAGTGGGGGGACGTGGAGTTCCCACCCCCCTTTGGCCGAGAGGCTTACCCAGAAGTAAGTGAGACACTGACATACCTCTCTGCTTTTCTCTCTTCCAAGAATTCTGTGTGCGGCTGTAATCCTTTCATTCCGATGACTTCAGTTGAAATATCCTGGCTTTACCTCTCTGTTAGATCCTTCCTGAAGTTGCGTGGTATTTCACTCACATGTGTAAATCATGCATTCGTGATTCATTATTCACGCTGAAGCTCAGCCCATTTATTACTCCATGAAAAATGGTACCTTGACCCCTGTTGTGTTTCCCCGTTGTAGGAAGCCTATATCGCCGATCTGGATGCCAAGAGTGGCGCCAGCCTCAAGCTGACCCTGCTGAACCCACGTGGCCGGATCTGGACCATGGTGGCCGGGGGAGGGGCTTCTGTGGTCTACAGGTACACCACTGGAAGGACCCCCCCTCCGCCCCATTCCCTCCGTGAGGTTTCAAAATGCCCCTTAGCCATGGGCTTTGGAACCAAAACAGAAAAACACTGTAATTTTGCTGTTAGTCTTGTCCCGTTGCCACATCGTTGGCTCATAGTGCTTACTGATTGGAGGATGTTCCTATTTCTCAAGGGTTTAGGATTAGATATTACCCATATCCAAATGCATGTTGCAAAGTCCATTCCAAATAATTTAACTATTAATCCCTGGGCAAGTTGACTTGTAGTCGTGAGGAAGATAATTATTGTACAATGTTGAGGGCTGTTTTTGACCTGGCCCCCTCCATCATTCTTCTGCTTGGTAGTGACACTATATGTGACCTGGGCGGAGTGGATGAGCTGGCCAACTACGGCGAGTATTCTGGGGCACCAAGCGAGCAGCAGACCTATGACTATGCCAAGACCATCCTGTCGCTCATGACCAGGGAGAAGCACCATGATGGTGTGTTTATAACAGTTGGGAAGAAATCAAATGCATTGGATATGCAGCTACTTATATCTGTAGATGACACCATGTCAATACTAATCCCAATTGACTTTCTCTCCCTATCTGACAGGCAAAGTGTTGATCATTGGTGGAAGCATTGCTAATTTCACAAATGTAGCAGCAACATTTAAAGTAAGATATGTAAACACAGATCTCCCTAATCCATCAGATTAGTATTTAGATTCATTTATTGGTTAACTCAGTCACCTAGAAACTATTCATTTTAAGCCACGTCTTACAACAGTGATCCCAGATAGTGCCTTTGAAAAAGACCCAGCTCAACCTGTCCACATTCTTAACGTGAGCCCTGTGGCTTGTTCCCATAGGGCATTGTCAGGGCTATCAAAGACTTCCAGGGCCCTCTCAAAGAGCATGAGGTCACCATCTTTGTGCGCCGTGGCGGCCCAAACTACCAGGAGGGGCTGAGGGTTATGGGAGAAGTGGGTGAGGAACCTGAATTAAAGCTTGTACATGGAGAGAAACATTACTTTTTTAAACGTATTGTAAAAGTATTTCTGAAGATTGGTCAGGGAAAATTTGCAAGAAAATTGTATACTTTGGTTAATTCCAACAATTACTTCCTAATTCCCTGGCTGGGTGAAAGCATCTTGTTTTGTGATGAGTCTGGTACATTCTGATGGTTGTATTTTTTTTTCTTTCAAGGAAAGACCACGGGAATCCCCATCCACGTCTTTGGCACAGAGACTCACATGACGGCCATTGTGGGCATGGCGCTTGGTCACCGACCTATCCCCAACCAGCCACCCATGGATGCCCACACTGCTAATTTCCTGCTCAACTCCAGCAACAACGCTGCAGTACGTTCTCTGTTGCGATTTGGCTCACTGTAGCCTGGTAACAATGTTCTTGGGTGCAGATGGGTCCAAATATAGTGTGGAGGACTCATAACGTAGCTACAGTTTATTTTCCCATATAGAAAGGATTTCTCATGTACACTCATACTAAAATACTAAACAATGCAACTATTTGCCATGGACTGAGTTTTAAGGCTTTGATATGAATCTGTGGTGCTAACTTTCTTATCAAAGTAGCCCTTGTGTATTTAACGAGTTTTCATTCTGACATTTGACCAACTTTTCCTCCCCAGACGCCAGCTAACACCAGGACTGCGTCTTTCTCTGAGGCGAAGGCGCTCAACGACGCCACCCCCACCAAGAAGCTCAAGACAGGACTCCCAGCAGGTAATCATCTATGGGCACTCCTCAAAGCCCCTGGGTTTGGGCAGAGGCAGGGAACTTAAATTGTCTGCACACATACTCTCCACCCAACCACTCTGTTTTCCTTTTCCTCCAGTCCGTTTGTCTGTCTGTTTGTTTGTTTGTTACATCCTTTCTTGCTATTCCTGCTTACTAGACTCATTCTGTTACAACTCCCCTTCACTGTCGCTGCTGTTCTGCGTTTTAATTTATTTTATTTTTTTTCCTTTCTCCCTCTGTTCACCGATTATCTGGCCCTCGTGTCTATTTTCTTTGTGTTGTTCTCCATACTCAAACTGTTAAGACACTGCCCACGTGCTTCTGTGGCCTAGGAAGAATGTGGTCACAGAAGACTGGAAAGGTAAGTGCAGGTGTGTTCCGACCCCAATTCAGCCAAGCCCCACCCACCCTCATACCTGCATGCTTTTCATGGTTGTGCCCTGCCTCACACTGTCAGGGAGATGTGTGGGTGGTTTGGGCACTGTGTGGCTTCTCTGTGTGGCTTTCTAGTGCAGTTCCTGCAGCTGGTGAGGAGATGTTGCAGTGAAATGTGTTGCTATAAAGTGTGTGCAAACCTTTGACAACCCAAGGCTGATTAGTTACTACAGTGACACACCTTGGCAGTGTATAGGGGGTCAGTATGATATGCAACCTCAACCAGTGGACACGGGATTGTTAAGCCCTTTAAGCCAATCAACTGTATTTGTATAATAAGACTATTAAATAGTCCTATGCATTGCGGGCAATGCCAATCATCAGCAGTTACATGGCAGCTGTATTTTATTGCAAATGACATTGCCGTAGAAAAGGCATGCTTGTGTGAGTTGGGTTTAGCTAGGCTTTGCATGCTCTTGCCTCTTTTTCTACCCTTAATAATTGCTGTTTTTAGACTTAAACCGCAAACCGATCCTCTTTGCATATCATTTACTCTGTGTTCTGTTTGTTGTTCTGTGGGTTACAGAAGCACAGGCTTCGTCAGGCTACAATGGAGGTAGGAAAGGGTGGGAATTGTGAAAGGCCCTCTTGTCCTCCTTTCTCTCTCTCCATGTTTTTCTGTGTGCACCGTCCCTCTCCCTAGCCTCTAATTCTCATTGTCAAGCTGACTGACTGATCTGGTCAAAAAAGCTCTGGCAATTCAAGGCTGTTTTATTTTAGAAATCTCTCACTTGCACACCGGCTACTGTCTCTCTTAGGGGCAGTAAGTTGGCAGCACAGAATTGCTCCTGACATTCGCAGAGTTGCTGTGTAGCGATGTAGTCCTATCTGATCCACAGTTGGTGGGGGTGGGGGTGGGGGCTCTTCAGATGAAAGGTAGTCGTGGCTAGGCTGTCATTATTACAAATGTCAATTGCTCAGACATCTAAAACTGACAAGTTGAGAACATAATTGAAACCTGTTGAGTTAAAAGTCATCTTGATTTTTAAACTCGTTCCAAACTCTACCAACTCGTTTTGTTTTGCATACCCATCGTTGCATGTAGTGTTTAGCGCAAAGTTTAGCACAAAAAAACGTTCTTTACAAAACCTTGATAAATATTGAGCTGTACATCAATGAAGACCCGTTTTTGTAATTGCTACTAGTTAGTGCATACCCACAACCGAACATCAAACACACAGCCAACGCTGTTGTAGGACAATGTTTCACAAAGTCCTCAATTTACAGACGCTTTTGTAATGCTTAAGGAAAATGTTTTTTCATATTCATACCTTTTTGTGTCCCTATCATCTAAATAAAAATCAGTATTTCAGGAAATGTAAGGCCGTATTTACTGTGTTTGGGATTTTATTTATATGACTACAACACTTTTGTTCAGCTGTCTCTACTGAGCAAAGGTAGTGTTACCCACTATTCTAAAAGAATGGTGCCTCCATTTTTATATGAAGTTTTGCACCTTATTTCTCTACGATTCTGAGTGCCGTTGTCTGTTTGAAACAAAAACCTGAGCGTTACTTTTATGACAACCCCTCCCTCTAGTAAGCAGTTTGTCACTTCCATACCCTGTCCACTCTTGTACCCCCCATTGCCCAGTCTTTACTTGCATAATGGCCGCTCTACTGACTTGTGCTCAACTGTCTCTTTCTCCTCCTTGCGCTCTTGTCTTCCTCTGCAGCCAAGGCCGTCACTCTCTTCAGCAGACACACCAAAGCCATTGTGTGGGGCATGCAGACCCGTGCCGTGCAGGGCATGCTGGACTTTGACTACGTGTGTTCCCGAGACGAGCCCTCTGTGGCGGCCATGGTCTACCCCTTCACGTAGGTCACTGCTGTGCGGGAGAGGAGTCATCCAACACCAGCTCAGTGTATACATCATGATGATCAAACCATGGAGCCCTTTCAGTTTATAATCTGGATTAAATTTCAAAGACAAAGCATGGCAAACAAAACAACAAGACCATATGAAAGCACAAAACGAGTACATGTATTATGGTAGCTGTTCAAATGCGAACGAGCTGTCTTGGTTTCAGAGATGAGGCTGATGTTTAAGAAGGCTTTGATAAGTAACCCTGTGCCTTTGATTCCCAGGGGGGACCACAAGCAGAAGTTCTACTGGGGTCACAAGGAGATCCTACTGCCTGTCTACAAGAACATGGCGGATGCCATGAAGAAGCACCCAGCCGTGGACGTGCTCATCAGCTTTGCCTCGCTGCGCTCTGCCTTCGACAGTACCATGGAGACCATGCAGTACCCACAGGTGAGAGACAGCGAGACTGCTTTTTAGACATTACAGTGTGCTAGTCTACCCATCCTATATTTTATATATCACTGCGTCTATTAATGAATATTCAAGCTTCATGGCGCTCACTTGCTACTTTAACCCCAAGCCTGAGTCACCAAGGAATCTTTGTCATTGTAATGTGTGTTTTCAATGAAGATTCACACCATCGCCATCATTGCTGAGGGCATACCAGAGAACCAGACCAGGAAGCTGATAAAGATTGCAGATGAGAAGGGTGTCACAATTATTGGCCCTGCTACGGTACGCATTGTGAACTAGTGCAGAACAAAGTTTACCTTTGGGTCAGTGTGATAACTCTAATGTTAATTAGCATGAAGTGATATTTTTTAATTATTATAAATTTGTGTGTTTCATTCTGTACTAATAGTTATACACAAGGTGCAAATGAATTTAAATGAAGTTGCACACTGTTGGTGGAAGATATCTTCTTGTCATCTGTGTAACCAAATCTGTTAAATAAATATTATTAATAATAATAATAATAATAATAACAATAATGCATTTTTACCATCAAATAGGTTAAGCCTATGGCCAGCATCTTAGGAAAGGCAGAGTTCCTCCAGGTAAATGCACTCTAATGATTCTGTATGTCTGCTCCAGGTTGGTGGGATCAAGCCTGGTTGTTTCAAGATTGGGAACACGGGGGGCATGCTGGACAACATCCTGGCCTCTAAGCTGTACCGGCCCGGGAGCGTGGCCTACGTGTCCCGCTCTGGAGGCATGTCCAACGAGCTCAACAACATCATCTCCCGCACCACCGACGGCGTCTACGAAGGGGTGGCTATCGGAGGGGACAGGTAAAACGGCTGGAGGGTCGATAGCCTGAGGAAACCAGTAACCAGTGTCTTAAAGTAGACCTACCATGACTAGATACATGATAGTTTAGATCAATGCCAAACAATGTGACACGTTGTCTTGTAGATATGCAATGTTCTCCTCTGTGAGGCGGCCTAGCTTCAACCAAGTCCTTTGTTTCCTCGATGGTTCACCGTCTGATCACGGGTGTCTTTCTTTATCGTTGTTCAGGTACCCCGGCTCAACTTTCATGGATCATGTTATTCGATACCAAGGTACTCCAGGGATAAAGATGATAGTCGTCTTAGGAGAGGTAAGAGTAGATCTCAGGATTATTATACTAAATGTTAGTAATAAGCTGAGGTCACTTTTTTTTGTAGGGCCTTGAGACTATAAATCTATTGTCTCCTTTCAGATTGGAGGTAACGACGAGTACAATATCTGCCAAGGCATTAAGGACGGCAGGATAACCAAGCCGGTGGTTTGCTGGTGTATTGGGACCTGTGCCACAATGTTTTCCTCTGAGGTCGGTTGCCCATTTATTTGGGAAGTACCTTTGTCACTCTCACATTTCAAACTCATGGAAATTGGATGGCATAGCTTGCCTTTTCTGCTCCATAATAATGCATTTTGTTGTTTAGAAAAACAAAGTGCTCCTTAGAGCCTATTGTGCTGTCCCCTCTCACAGGTTCAGTTCGGCCATGCCGGAGCTTGTGCCAACCAGGCCTCCGAAACGGCAGTGGCCAAGAACCAAGCTCTGAGAGACGCCGGCGCCTATGTCCCCAAGAGCTTTGACGAGCTGGGAGACGTCATCAGGTGAGGTGCTGTTGTCATGGTACAAGCTGTGAATAGATCACAGTTTAGTGGGCCCAACTATTAAGTGCTGATTTTCAAGCCAAGTTAAGAAGTCATCAACTTAACACTGTTAATGGCTACCACATTTTCATAAATCAAGTCAGGTTCCAGTCTACCAGGTTGTTTTATTTAAAGTAGGACCTTGACCTTGACACTGACAATAGACACAACACACTTATCAGTTTGCTTAATGTTTTTTGTTGCAATTTGTGGTGACCAAGTTAAATCACCTTGCCTTTGACAGTCCTTAATTTATTAAGAGATTGGCGCCAACTGACTCTTTCTTAGAATGTGGGAACTGTTCGATTGGGTAATTGTTTGGAATGAGTTTGGTAAAGCTGTTCTGCATTTTACTGGGTCACCAGAACGGTTTATGATGAGCTAGTGGCCGAAGGTACCATCATTCCTGCTCAGGAAGTTCCCCCACCAACAGTGCCGATGGACTACTCTTGGGCCAGGGTAAGGCTCCCCCCTCAGTGACCTCCATTGCAACTGCCTCTGGTTCATCTTGTCCTGCCAAATGTCACACTGTCCTCTCTGTTTGTAGGAGCTGGGTCTGATCCGTAAACCAGCCTCCTTCATGACTAGCATCTGTGATGAGCGCGGCCAGGAGCTCATCTATGCGGGAATGCCCATAACGGAGGTCTTCAAGGAGGAGATGGGCCTGGGTGGGGTGCTGGGACTGTTGTGGTTCCAACGCAGGTGAGTACGGTCACCAGGCCAAAAGTCTCTGTCTGGAGACTGGAAACGGTCCATTTTGATCTTTAAGGCCCATGAGGGCCTTTCTTATCTGCCAGAAACACAAGAATTTTAGTTGTGGTTTGTCGCAGGGTACATTTTAAAGTCTATAGAAAATCTCCTAGTTGTTGCTGTTAGGATCCACTTTAACACTTATTTGCCATATTTGGAAGCAAACCATGTCAGTAGAACTGTATATCGATGTGGTTGAGAACGTGCTTGGAGAATCCCATTTGATCCGGTCTGTACTCTGCTTCTTTGCAGGTTGCCGAGGTACGCCTGCCAGTTCATAGAGATGTGCCTGATGGTGACTGCAGATCACGGGCCTGCTGTGTCCGGAGCCCACAACACCATAGTGTGTGCTCGTGCTGGCAAGGACCTCATCTCTAGCCTCACCTCAGGCCTTCTCACCATAGTGAGTGCTGAATACAGTACAGCCGGAAGATTTCAAGAACCACTGAAATGCATAAATGTTAATATTTCATGTAATTCTGAATTTGTGTTCCAGGGGGACCGTTTTGGGGGTGCTTTGGATGCAGCAGCAAAGCAGTTTAGTAAGGCTTTTGATAGTGGGATGCTGCCCATGGAGTTTGTTAACAAGATGAAGAAAGATGGCAAGCTGATCATGGGGATTGGACACCGGGTCAAATCGGTGGGTAACGACTCGCCATTGGCACAGTCATTTATTTTTCTGAATAAATTCATTCCAGGACCAATTTGGATGCAGGTGCATCCATGGCAGAACAATTGCAGTTGAACACAAAATGTAATGGGATTATGCTTTGAGCCTTCACTCTAGTGCCGGCTTGATTTGATTGACTGAACTACAGCACCCTCTACTGTCCACAATTATTGTTTTTTTATTTACCTTGGTTGTTCATGTGCAGATCAATAATCCGGACATGAGGGTGCAGATCCTCAAGGACTTTGTAAAGCAACACTTCCCTGCCACTCAGATGCTGGACTACGCCCTGGATGTGGAAAAGATCACCACGTCCAAGGTAGCAGCCACAGTACCCCCCTCTCCTCTTGTCCCAATTTGCCATCAGAAATTAAACATATTAATTGAGATAAAAAGGCTCAAATTGGATTGGAAGTGGTGTGCATAAGGACGATGGGTGACATGTTCATTGAGGTTTGAAGACACTTGTGTTGGCTGCTATAATTGGTTGCAGAAACCCAACCTGATCCTCAACGTTGATGGCTTCATTGGTGTGGCCTTTGTGGATTTACTCAGAACGTGTGGAGGGTTCACGCGGTAAGTACTTGAAAGGGACGAATTGTGGATTATGTTCTATTCATGGATGGGGTATTTTCTCTGAATGGTTGGTTCTTTTGTTACAGCGATGAGGCCGATGAGTTTGTGGAGATTGGCGCTCTGAACGGCATCTTTGTGCTGGGCCGGAGTATGGGCTTCATTGGTAAATAAAATGGATCAGTAATCATTAAGTTATACTTGGTCATCCACTTTTAAATAGGACATTTTGCTGTAATGAAAGGCTCAAGTACTTACAGCTAATCGAGCTTGTGGACACCAAATCACGTCTTTCAGCCCTAATTCAGCTCCTCCCTTTTATGTTGTAGGTCACTACTTGGACCAGAAGAGACTTAAACAAGGCCTGTACCGTCATCCCTGGGATGACATCTCCTATGTTCTACCTGAACACATGTCCATGTAAACAGGACAACAGACCGCTGAACCTATGGATCAGATTGCACACTTGGCAGGCAGCCTTTCACTATCTTTTCATCCTCTTTTACAACAGATGCCTTGGGAAACTGGTGTGGGTGACTGTAGACATTTGGAATACTGTGTGGTGGTGGAGAGTGCACTTGTTTTTACCAAGAGGGAAAAGGGGAACCATGTTTTTAGACATCTTTAGACTAAAATAGTGTAATGCAGTATAGCAAGTTATTTGATCATGAACAAAGGAAGGCCATGCAAGCCACTGTTGCCACACAAGGTTGAAAGATACCTTGAGATTTGCACTTGGGGATTCGCTCAGTTGGTACAAAAGAGTGATATTAGCAGATTTTTTTTTTTACCACCACCCTGTGTTGTGTAGTCTGTGTGGGATGGGTTCTCTGTTAATTCTGGCTATTATTTCTGTTCATGTTCAAACTCTGCAATACTGTAGTTAGTGTCTCTTTCCAAAATAGCACAAATAACAAGTAGTGTATTACCTGTCAGGGTTTTTTGGTGCACCTTTTAAAATAAAATCTAGAGCATTAACATTAGTCTATTAACTTTCAAATCAAGTCCAAACTGAAAAAGGAATGCAATGGTGATTGCTTTACAAATACCAAAGCATAATTTGAGTATTTACATGGTATTTTAGTTTTGGGGAAGTCAAAGAAAGACTGACATAGTTACTGATAAGTATTTAAATATTTGAGTCATGAGAATGAGTGGTGATTAGACTTTTTTTCTTTAAAAAAAATCTAAAATGAGAACGAGATGATAAATTTGAATTTTAATGTCTACTAAATGTGGCCCTTCCAGCAAAAATGTTTTGCAAGTAACTATGTGTAGTTATTGTTTCATTTGGGCCAAAAGGTACCGCTGGACTTTACGGCTGGAAGATTAGTACTTGACAAATTTTTGTCTCAAGATGCTTTGCAACTGTTCATTGTGGAGTATTGGCACGCTACATTTTTTTTAATTTTTTTTATTTAAATGTGAAATACTCACTTTTTTATTTTTTAATATATGCCGGAAATGTTATATTAATAAAGAACTTGTCAGTTGACTTTTCATTGTGTGTAGTTTCTTTTTTGTTTATTCTCACATCAAAGACAAAACACGGATTTGATAAACCTATGATAAATCCTTTGGTGACGATGGTTTTGCAGCGAACCTCAACACATTGATATGACAAAACAAAGTTGAGTTTCACATTTGCGTGTGAGCTTTCTGCGCGGGATTGCGTCACAACCTGTGCCTCCTTCCGTTTTCTGTCAAGAACTACGCATGTCCTTTTTTGAGTGCTTGTTTACTTGTATTCTATGTGCGAATGACTTATTGACAAATGTACTGCAAATCCCCCCTAATTTAAAACAAATAATTGCCAATATGGCAGCCGCACCACCTAACCCAGAGGATGCAAATAAGGGGAGTGGCAGTGGGACCAGCGTACCTGGAGCAATTGCTGGTGACGGGGAATCTGAAGAGGCCGATGAGTTTTCATCATCTACCCACTGTTCGGAGCTCTCCCGTCGACAAAACGAACAGCGGAAGGCAGGCTTGTTCTGCGACGTGACGTTAGCCTTCAGCACGAGAGCTGTACAACGCTTCGAGTTATCTGCCCATCGCTCGGTGCTAGCAGCAGCTACGGACTATTTTACACCTTTGTTGGGAGGCCAATTTTCCGAGTCGTTGTCTGGGCATGTAGAGATGAAAGAATGGAGCTCTGAAACTGGGCCAGATCCAGAGACAGTGGAAAGCGTCGTACAGTTTATGTACACCGGTGAAATAAATGTCAGCACTGCAAACGTTCATGAAGTACTCGAGCTTGCTGACAGGTAGGCAAACAATTAAATTCACTGTAATTCCGTTCTTAACAATATTGTTGTAATTTAGACGTTATGATAATAAATCACCAGTTTCCTCTGTTATCACGTGTTTAGGTTTCTGCTGGTTCATTTGAAGGACTTCTGTGGTGAGTTTCTGAAGAAAAAGCTAAGCCTGACTAATTGTGTGGCGGTGCACAGCCTTGCCCACATGTACACCTTAGACCAGCTGGCCTTACGTGCTGCGGACATGATCCGACGGAACTTCCACAAGGTCATCCAGGATGATGAGTTTTACACGCTCCCCTTCCACCTGGTCCGGGATTGGCTGTCGGATGCCGAGATCACGGTGGATTCAGAGGAGGTGCTCTTTGATGCTATTGTCAAATGGGTGCAGCGCAGTGCTGAAGAACGAGGGAAATATTTTGAGGAGCTGTTTCAGCTTCTCAGGCTACCTCAGATAATGCCCACCTTCCTGACACGGGTGGTTAAGAAAGAGCCGCTGGTAGCTAACAATGCTGCATGCCTGCAGCTTGTGTGCGAAGCTGTGGAGGGCCATGCCATTCGCTTTGAGAATCTCCGATCTGCCGACCTGGAATTCTGGGCCTCGTATATGGCAGCCTTCCAGCCACGCTTCGGCCAGAACATGGATGTGATTATGGTAGTTGGCGGCGTGTCTGAGGGGGGTGACTACCTTAGTGAGTGTGTGGGCTACTTTGTATACGAGGACCGCTGGGTCAATCTTCCACACATCCACAATCACTTGGACGGTCATGCCATTGCGGTCACAGACTCCCATGTCTATGTCGCTGGCTCCATGGAACCCGGCTTTGCAAAGACGGTGGAGCGCTACAATCCTAACCGCAACACCTGGGAGCAGGTCAGCAACCTGACCACTCGTAAGCACTCTTTTGGCCTCACCTGCATCAAAAACATTCTCTACAGCATTGGCGGACATGGCAACTTCAGTCCAGGTTTCAAGGATGTAAGCGTGTATGAGCCGGAGCAGGATAAATGGCACAACTTGGAGTCTGCGCCCAAGATTCTGCGAGACGTGAAGGCAGTGAGCGTGGAGGACCGTTACGTTTACATAACGGCCCGGACGCCCGTTGACACGGACAACGAGGATGGCCTGAAAACCGTGACCACACGCTACGACACAGAGAGCCGCCAGTGGCAGGAAGTGGACTCTTTGCCTCTCATCGACAACTATTGTGCCTTCCAGATGGCTGTGGCGCCCACCAACTTCTACCACACAGCATCCTGCTGCCCCAAGAGCTACAACATGCCGGATGAAGCAGCCCGCCAAAAGATCAGTGGCCGCATCTCTGATGATATTTTGGACAGCCTGCCGCCAGAAGTCACCAGCATCGAGGGGGCCGCCATCTGCTACTTGGAAGAGGACGTCTTCATCATCGGCGGCTGGAAGAACAGCGACGACGTGGACAAGCAGTACCGCAAGGAGGCCTACCGCTACTGCGCCGAGAAGAAGCGCTGGATGCTGCTGCCGCCCATGCCCCAGCCGCGCTGCCGCGCCACCGCCTGCCACGTGCGCATCCCCTACCGCTTCCTATACGGCTGCCAGCGCTACCCCATGCCCCAGAACCTGGCCCGCCAGCGGGATCGCATGCAGCAGATGCAGCAGCTTCACCGGCGCACGCTCACCTTGCGGAGGCAGCTCCAGTCACAGATAGAGTGCTGAGTTCGATTGTTTTTTCTTTCTGTAAAGAAAGCTTGCACATTATCGACTTCATTCCTTTCCTGGAACTAGCACTTAATTTTTAATGAAGGGATTTGTTTGTATTACAGTCCTGTGTTGTTTACTTTCAAAGATGTATAAAAAAAGAGTTAACAGAATGTTATCCTTCGTTAGTATCCAAAGTAAGCTTCTAAAACTTTAGGATTTAATTTATGGTTCCAAGCATGTTATATATATCTCTGAATGGTTCCTCCTATTCAATTCTGGCAAAGCTGTTCAGATAAGCCTCTAGCTCAACAAGCCAGATTTAATCAATCTGTATGTATACTAAAACAGAAGAGTGAGTACCAGCTAATGATTTGCAAAATGTGAAGTTAAATTGGTCATGCATGAATAATGTTGACATATGTCTTACAATTATGTTTTTGTATGGTTTCTTTGTAGGGTTTAATGTCATTCCAGCCAACTGCTTCATCGTGTTAAAAAATGTGTGTTTGCTGTATACTGTGAAGGCTTCGTTTTGCACTGTGTTGAGGCAGGAATTTGCTCTGAAAATATCTAGCATATTTTATGTTTACTTAAAATGATGGCCTTGCAGCTTCAAAAAAAGCTTTATAGACAACTAACATCCTCATCCACCTATCCTCTACCTCTCATTCCCTGCAGGGCTTTGTTTTGCACTGGACTCGACGTCTCTGTACAATGTCTTGTAAACAGTGTAAAGTATGTCTTGTATATTTTTTGTTTAAGTGAAATACGCTCTTCCTAAAATTGTAGGTTGTGATGGCACTTAATTTTGAGTACCTCAATTAGATTAATAGGCACTTTACAATGTTTTGCTTATCAGATTTGCAGGTTGGTTTTGTTTTAGTTTCTGTCTGAAAGTAAATGACTGCATGGCAACTTAATTGGATTCACTGTGTGTACATAAAGATCAGAGACTAACAGTACGTAGATTTTAAAGAATTGCAAGTTGTTGAACAACTTGGGGCACCTTTTGCTGCTTTCAAAGCACTTCAGATAGTATATCATATTGCCTCCCCATGCTATTGAATCTTTTAAAAAATCATAACTTTAACTTGCTACTTGTTTTATGACCAGAGGAAATTAGGCATTTAGGTACATATTTTTCAAACTACCATCAGCACTTACCAAAGTATGTCAACCATTCCAGAGATAAGTAGGGATTCTTGAACTCTGTGGAATTCTAAATATAAGATGAGAAGAAGGCATACCCAAATTGATAATTTTACTATTTTCCTATTCTCAAATGGAAAGATCTGAATGAAGGAAACTTATATTGTATGTTATTTTTTTGTTAAAGTTATCTATTAGCATATCCTTGTCTTAATGGCTATAACTGTGATGGTGTGCAATCTCATCTTGCAGCTGGGGAACCTTTAATACATAGATGACTTATCCTTAATCTTATTTATTGAGTTGCATTTGATACATTTTCATTGTCCAGGGTTAATATGGGTCTGTTGTACTTTTCTAAGCTATTTCATAGCTAAGCTATTTAAGGTTCTGTGAGAGATATATCAACTTTCACAATACATGTCTGAACAATCAATGTGGATGAAAATCAGGAGACTAAAGGTCTTCAGTGAGATATTTATTGTATGTTTGACTTGTGTTTTATCACCTGGTGGGTCATTGTATATTAAGACATTTCTATTGTAAACCTTTCAAGAACCACTGGTTATTCGTCCTGCTTTTGTATTCCTCATGCCAGATGTATCATTCAAAATCAGTTCATCTTAATTATACAATCATTCCTTTTCAATTAAACATTTAATCGAAAGGAGTTTGGTATCATTTGTTAGAAAATATTTTTTTTACTAAAAACAACAACATGCATGTCCTGAAAATAGTTTAATATGAATGTATCATATGTATTTGCATACAGTTTTCCAAATAGTGTAGTTACAAATATACGAGGTAAAATTGTATTTTAAAGTCAGGTTGATCTTTAGACAAGTTTGCCAGTAAAGACAGGGGATTTGGGCACCCTACTGCTAGGCATTAAAGGTGTGTCACGGGGCACAGCGTACTCTGACATATTTGGAAGTCCTGACACTACACAGCATCCTAGAGCGCTGCGGCATGTCACCATGTCCTGGGCATCCTGCCACTCTTCTGTCTTGTCGTCATAGCACTCCACGTTCACAGTGGTGCTGAAGCCATTGAAGCCACCCATGACATAAAGCAAATCGTCCACAACTTCAACGCCAAAATTGCTGCGTGGGTTGAACATTGGGGGCAAGGTGGTCCAGCTGTTGATCCTTGGGTTGTACACCTCTGCAGTTTGAAGTCTGTTAGCTCCATCAAAACCACCAACCTAAGAGAGGGTTCAACTTTACATGGTGTATATATATAGTGCATGCACGTATGCATCTATGTATGTATATCTTTAGATAATTATGCTGGCACAAAACAATGTAGCTTCTCATTTTGTATTTAACACGTTATGCTCAATGTTATGTTTTCACAACTGTCTCTTTTTTTCTGTCTTTGTCCAGATATTTTTGGGGGTTGGTTTTCAAGCAGCGAGGCACCATCACAACTCTGACTATTCTAGCAATGTATCTGTATCGTCACATGACTCACTGCATACAGCTGCTCATGGTATGCTATGACACCAACGCCACTGCGACGACTTCTCATGGGGGCAATAATGGTCCACTGGTTGGTCTTAGGACAGTAGCTTTCTGCATTATATAAGCATTCAGCTCCATTGAAACCTCCACAGATGTAAACCTTAACGTTGGCGGGGGCGACTGATTGATTAGATTTAACATGTTTAATGTGTTGAGTCATACTGTATAGCTGAGCATTGTAGGGTATTAATGAGGGGACATTGAGTTTAATAACTCATCTACCTCGCCTACCTTGTCATGTAGTGTGGTAGCACTAGCATCACTTCTCTTCTCGTTCATAGGTGCTATGAGGGTCCACTGGTTGGTCTCGGGTTCATAGCGCTCAGCAGTGTTCACACGGACATAGCCATCGAAGCCGCCCATAGCGTAGATGTGGCCACCCAGCACAGTCACACTGACATAGCATCGCCTTGAATGCATGGGCGCTACCTGGCTCCAAACGTGAGTGATTGGATTGAACTTCCGAACGCTGTTGAAGTAATCCACACTGTCAAAGCCTCCGATGCAGTACACACAGCCGTTAAGGTAAACAGCACCATGGTAAGCCCTTGGGGTCTCATCCTGAGTCACTTTTAGCCAGCGGTCTGCCCTTGCATCGTATGCTTCAATAGAATTGGTAGGGCTGCCACCGCTCCAGCCTCCAATGGCCAGCAGGATGCAATAAGGCAGTCGAGGTTGGCAGAGGGGGTTCACAAATTTGGAGATGCCTGGTCCGTTCATGTGGAGTTCGTATAAGGCCTTCAAGGCTCTGATTATTATGGGTCTACACTCAGTATGGTTCTTAACCAAAATGTTGTCTTTGACCTTGATTAGGAAGTAGTCAGGTCTCATCAGGGCCATTCTTACCTAGATAAAGAAAGAGTTTTACGATGTTTCGAGAGAAATGTCAAAGCTTGACAATTGACATGTTTTAATGATCAAGAGGGGCTGCAAACACATTTTGAAATTATTCAAATGATCTGTATTGATGAATTGCATAACCTCTATAACATTCAGGGTATTATTATACATTTTGATTTGTACCATTCAACATCTCAAAGCAATCTTCTAGAGCTTAATCTTTACCCATAGATTTAAATGGGATCACCTTTGGAAGCAGCAGAGCGATGAGATTATTTCGTTTAGAAGGTGTGTGGGCAATCCATTTAAGAATGGCTTCAAACACCACGTTCTCCTTCTTAACATTGAGCTCGTCCTTCTCAATAACTTCACAGAGCTGGGTCAGTGACATCTCAAGGAACTCCTGTGAGACAGGCACCATTTCCTCAAAATGGTGAAGGACAAAGCGGAAAGCCTTGTTGCGTAGTTCATAGCAGGAGTAGAAGTCTGCAAAGTTGCAGATACCAATGCAGTTTTCCAAACAGAGCTGAGACTCTAGGAAGTCACAGCAAGCCCGCACAATCCCTAGTATACAGAACTGGTCAGCAGCTTCTAAAAGGGGTTCCACATTCTCCTCTGTGATCAAAAGTGTTCTGGTATAGGCATACTCGATTATAATCCCCATCATTTCAGGCGAAATCCCGGGGATGGTGTAAACTCGTTTCTCTGATTTGTTCCAACCACTGGTGAAGAGAGCCCTGAGTAGAGTGGAATAAATTTAAAATTCTGTGTTCACCCATGC
Organism: Galaxias rostratus; assembly: GCA_036024795.1. Taxonomy (NCBI): domain Eukaryota; kingdom Metazoa; phylum Chordata; class Actinopteri; order Galaxiiformes; family Galaxiidae; genus Galaxias; species Galaxias rostratus. Next base: position 5,890 of record JAVQJS010043119.1, on the reverse strand, counting down.
ACAATTGTAATCTGCTCAGTTTTTTTCCTACTTAATGTGTGAATTATTAATAACTCTTCTGTAGTTTGCAAAAGTGCATTTTCTTACCGGAAATATGAGCTGCAACTACAAAGGATATTCTTATGAGCATTGAACTCAACTTCGTGAACTTTGATGACCACATCACAAAATTGTCCTTCAAGTCGTAGCTCATTAAAAATATTGCAGGCCATGGCACTCATAGTGTTTTCACTGTTACGTTTTTTAAACATATTTGTAGAGGTAGATATTTCCATGTCCTCAGTGGATGTAATGTTAGGGAAAAGTCTGATGTGGTTGGGAGAATGGTCTGTGTTCCATTTCTCCCCAAATTCCAGAGTGCCTGTGCATTGATACATCACAATAGCATGCCCACTTCTCTGTGAATGCAAAGTAACAGTCATATCTTTGTCATGGTAACACATGTGTAGTTATAAGAAAGTTATCCTGTGGTAGTTATAAAAATATAATTTTCTATGTAAATAATTACACATTTGAAAGCTCTAAACACTATTTCTGGAAAAAAATAACTATCTATTTACATTTTAAACCATTATTTACAGAGACTCACAGCACAGAAGTTAGGTTGGTCTATGTCATTTACGTTTCATGCCAAAGTCAAAGACAAAGTAATTACACTTCCAACAAAATAGACCTAGGAACAAAAATACAGCGGAACTTATTTATAAAGATCTGTTCGAATGGGAGTGTTGCATGTGCAGCAGAGCGTGAAAACAAAACAACCTAACATTAGCATGACCTGAATTATTCGATATCTAAAATATATCTCACCACAGAAAGTACATGTATTGATTATCAACGGATACACACCCTATTACCGAAAGCCTCATGAAGACGATTTATTTCCCAGGTGATTGCTTTCGTTGCCAAATTGTCTTCTAACTTTGAAAATGGCAGTGGCTAAGCTAAACGATGAGCTAATCATTAGCGTATAGTCAAATGATACATTCTATTGCTATTGATACATTGTTTGGTTGCGTCAAGATAGCAAGCACATCTGCGAAGGTTCTGCGTCACATTTAATTCAACTTTAACTGAAAGTTTGATGGTGGTAATGAGTTAGCCATGCACTGTAATCGATTACAGTTTATTGTCTCTTAAACTTAAAATGATAAAGTTGAACAAACATGGAAAAACGTATCTATACTATTGCTAGAATGCGGCTTTACAATGTATTTGTAAGCTAGGGTATACATTTGAAATTTGGGTGGTTTGGTTAATTTCCTTGGTTAATTTTTGTATCTCGAACTATACAAGATTCCTTTGATGTTTATGCCCGTGTGGACTGTCCTATCAATCTAGGACCGGCAGAAGGTGCACTGTTCTGTTCTTTTTTTTTTTCTTCCATTTCTTCTTTTACAAACATTTTCCTAAAGATTTTTTTTACGTATTTATTTTTATCTTATTTGAAAATGTTAGGGAATTATCTATGCATGTGTAGCAATCAGGTGCACATTATCACCAGGCTCTTTATAAAACATTGTGGGACATGGAGCTTTCAGCTAAACTGGAAGTCCGTGCGCTGCTGATTTAAGTGGCATACAGCACGTGTAACACGAGCTATTCACTGACACTCTTGTTCACACTCAAATATGTCAACAGGGGAGGTTTTTATACAACCCAATGTCAAAGTTAGTTAGATTCTGTGCTTGAATTAGGACCTTAGGTGATAGGAAACGTTCCCACCTACACCTCAGTTGCCACCTTGCGTCTGTTAATGTGTCCCAAAGCGGATTTAAGTTTGTAAGAACCCTGCTTTGGAATTTACAGCAGGGATCTTCCATATGTAGTAGACCTAACCTTGCCTAAATGGATGCGTATTCACATTCAATAAATTATGCGAGATGTAAGTGTTTGACTGAAATGGCTTTATCAAATATTAAAGGAGGGCTACCATTCTATACTATGCATACCCAGTTGCTAGAAATGCACGCTAATACATTTATTCTCATTGACTTAAATATTGAGTAAGATAAGGATAAGACATAAAAATGATAATAACAAAGATAATGTTGAAAGAGTGGGCCAATACAAGGTAAAGTACTTTATGTATCAACACTGACATGTACTTGTGGAGTATGATAGACCCCACACTTATTTTCAAATGTAATTCTGTGTTGTCAGCCTTTGTTGGAATATAATAATCAATTGAATTATGGCTACTCATATTGGCTAGCCCATCACACAATTTTATCCTTTAGTGTATGAATGAATAAATACAAAATTTGATTTAAAAAAAAATTTGTCTCAAACTAATTTAGCCATTCTGTTGTCCAATGTACTGTAACTGTTCAATTACATTTACCTAATGCAGATGTTTTGATAAATTGTAGAAAGAAAAAAATAAATGTAAAGAATGTCCCTAAGTGTCCTCAAACTAGTTCAGAAAAAATCCAAAAAAAAATTCAGATGGGAAAAAAAACAACCTTTAATTAGAGAAATCAGGGACAAAATAATGTGATGGTTTGGTAGGTCAACTTGTCAATGCACTTTATCAAACATAACCAAATCCAGCAACAAATAACTATTGTGACTAATTTGAAAAGTGTCCAAAGCACTAATGAAAATATGAAAGCATCACACTGTATAAATATCAAGCCTGGATTTTTCCTGAGAATGTGTGAGCACGTTTTCCTTGTATCACAATTCCTCGTGCATTGCTTTTTCTTTGTCCTCTTCAACCTTCAGCTTGAGTTCATCTGCGGTTATAACTCCGTCCTTGTTGCGGTCCTGGTTTTTGAACATGTCCGCAATCACCACCTCTGGGTCCATCCCTGGTTTCATCCTTCCTTTACCCTCTGCAACCTGGAGTTTGATGAACTCTCCAAACTACAATGGGGAAAAAAGAAATGTTGTATTGATCATTATGACTTTGTATACATACCACGTTTCCGTCTTAAAAGATGAACAGCCCTATGATCTCTACTAACATTAAACTAAAATGCTTAACAATGAATATCAACTGCTCAACTATAGCTGACAGAACTTAGTTTTTAATCTTTGTACAGTTAAGGAGCATACATATTGATTACTATTTCCTACACCTGGACTGTGATAACATTAGTGATAATTAGTTACAGCAAAAACAAAAAGCTTGGATTTAGAACACGACTAAAGGTATAATATTAAGAATATATACTTTATACTTTCAGAACTGGCATGAACCAAATTGTCGTGTCTTACAGAGATAGCCTTTTCCACACCACTTTTGTAGATGGCAATTTCAGTATTCTTTGAAGAACTTCTCAAAGCCAATTTTTCAAAAAATGCTCACAGAACAGCAGATTACTTTTTCTATATACACAGGACAGGATGTGACAATGTCCATTATGCCATACTCCAACACGAGAACTTCAAAAGACAATATTTTACTGGCATTGATCAAGCTAGACCACCCGCTAATTTCAAGAGATTGATCTATGTGGCTTCATTCGACTCACCTCTTCCACTGGAACTTCCTGATTCTTGTTCATGTCCATGGCTTCAAAGAGTTCAGGGGGACTCTCCTCCACCCACACAAATAGGTAGCCTTCTGGAAGGCCTTTCTCCAGGTTCACCAGCTCCAGCTCAAAGCGCAACACAGCACTGCCAGGCACACCAGTGGCTAGATCAGACAAAAACATGAAAGTATTTAGTTAAACTCTTCAAATCAACTAACTAAGGTTGCTGAACTATTTACATTACTTTATTTGCTGCATTCAGAGACAGCACATTACAATACAATATGACATGCAATTCCGCAGTAGAGGTAAAACTAAATGTATTATTATTTTCATTAATTAAGAATTGAATATTGATGGATTGATCAGCACGGTAGTCGACTTGCCTCCTTTCTCTCCATGGCCCAAGTGAGGGGGGACAATGACCACTCTCCTCTCCCCCACACACATGCCCCTTAGGCCCTCGTCCAGACCATCAATCACCTTGTCTGCCCCAAGCACTGTGTCCTGCAGATTATCATAATCACTTCTGAGAAGTGAAACAAATAGTATTATGTAGTGGGTATAAAGAAAGAGCAGCATTTGGGTGTTCATGGTTTGAATAAAGATTTGAGGGGATACATTGTGTCATCCTGCAGCATAAAATGTGGCATAATTTTTAGAACTATTATGAATATCCTTTAGAATAATATATATCATAGGAGTGTTAACGCGCATAAGTAAAAGAAACAAGCTATTACGAAGAGAAAAGGCGTTCCCCATCCAGCAGTGAGCAGTTGTAATGGTAGTAGATGAGGTCGTCCACCTCACTGGTCTCGTTACAAACGGCAGGCTTGTGGGTGACCTGAATCTCCACAGAGTCCTTGGGGTTGTGGAAATCAATTACGTGGATGTCAAATACGAGTGCAGCTGAGCCTGGGATGTCCTGGCCTGGTAAAGACAAGGAACACAAGAGAAAAAAAATAAAATAGAAAGAAGACAAGGGAATTTCATAGCATTTGGAGTTTGACACTTGAGTATAAATGTAGGCCAAGAACAAGAGTGTAAAAAGGTTAAGAACCCAAGACAACTGAGGTTTCACTGGTAATTAATTGGCTTAATAACCCCTGCAAAGTAACTAAGCACGCAACATTCTATTCATTGAGGCAAAAACAACAGGGAGAACATTAGGCTTTGAGCTTGGTTACCTGCTCCTTGCTCTCCATAGGCCAGGTGTGGAGGCATGATGATCCTCCGCCTCTCTCCAACACACACCCCCTGCAGACCCTTGTCCATCCCTGAGATCACATAGCCCATCCCAATGTAGGTGTTGTATGTACTGTTCCTCCGGTAGCTTATGTGGGAAAAAAAGAGAAAATACATCTTTAAGTACAAATTACTTTTGAATTACACAAGCAACCAATGTAAAAACAGCAGGCCACTTTATTGGCTTCATCCTGTCGATGCTCTATTGCTGAGTCTTACAGGATGCTTAACAGCTGACCTGGTGTCAAAGGTGACTCCGTTGAGGAAAGTTCCGTTGTAGTGATAACGAACATAGTCCCCTGCCACAGACTTGCGTGTACATGACTCAGGCAACACCTGATTCTCCACTGTGATGTCATCTTTAGGGTTGTGAAGGTCAACCAATAGGATGTCAAAAACCAGAGTGGCATGAGGGGGGACATCATCACCTGAATAGTGATGAAGTTATAGTTGGACAAAAAAAATGGATAGAGTGATAATCACATTAGCCATTGTGCAGCAATAGATTGTTAATCTAAATGCAGCTGAAGAATCAAAACAAGGTAATGAAAACGTTTTTTAAATGACCTTTCATTACTTAATCATCAAAATATCTTGTGTTTATAACTATAATACCGACAAGTGTTGTAAGCTAGAATGTACAGTGGGCCGGTGTGCAAGTCAAACATTAATTAGAGCCAAATATTCAATAATGTGTCTTCCCCTAAAAACATAGATTTCTCCTGACTTTCTGATGCAGTAAAGCTCGTATAAGTAAACTATCCATTTTCTGTATACAATTCGCTACTGTAGGTTTCATGCTCAATTTGCCAAAATGCCATAACAGAGATCAGGTCTATTAAAGTATGCATTTACCATATCCTTTCTCGCCATACGCCTTGAAAGGTGGGACAATGATGTTCCTGATCTCTCCCACACACATGCCCAGTAGGCCTTCGTCCAGACCCTTGATCAGCCAGCCCTCCCCTACCAAGGAGTCATGAGTCTGCCTCCTAGTGTAGCTAGGAGGGGCTCACACAAGTGCAAAGTCAAAAACACACACCTGTATAACACAGTATTGCAGAGAGACAGAAAGGTCCTTAATTTTCACAGAGGCTTAAAAACGAATATATATATACATATCTATATATATCTATATATATCTATATATATCTATACATATCTAT
>JAVQJS010043099.1:0-23174 GCA_036024795.1 Galaxias rostratus | reverse complement strand
CGTTACCCGAGCACCCTCAGAGCACTCCACCCCTATACATCTTAACAATGCATCCGTATAATTTACAGTATTCCTAAATATGTAGTCAAGCCTTCATTGTGTTACACCTCAAAGGGCCAGGAGGTGAAGCCAAAGTGCAAGGAGATATTTGGGGACCTGGACAAGAAAGACGAAGGGATGAAGGTGGCCCTTGAAGACTTCCTGCTGTTCATCATAAGTCTTTGTGTCACTTCAGATCTGCTTGCTGATATCCGAAGAGCAACTCAGGAGAAGATAGAAACTCAACTCAAAAGAAAGGCCTAGCCTCAAGGTTATCAAAATATCAATGGATTTAGAACAGCGAGAAATTATTATTAACTAATTTGTTAATAGTAATATACAAGCTACAGACTTTGATTGTATTAACAAATGTATTAATGTACCTTTAAAATAAACAAAGGAAGTGTTATTCTACCCCATGGGATTTTAATACTATGGGTGGAACACATTTTATTGTGCACTGTGACAGTACCTAAAGTAAGTAAAAGTACTTCTTTATTTTAAACATAGTTTCAAGTATTACTTTTCACCACATTATTATTTGATCTGGAACATTCTGCTTAGAAACAAATATGTATTCTACAATGCTTGATTAGAGGCAGCACGGTGGGTCAGTGGTTTGCACTGTTGCCTCACAGCGAGGAGCTCCTGGGTTCGATCCCCGCCCGACCCAAAAGGGCCTTTCAGAGTTTGTATGTTCTCCCTGTGTTGGCGTGGGTTTCCTCCAGGTACTCCGGTTTCCTCCCACAGACCAAAAACATGTTGGTTGATTGGCAATTTTAATTGTCTGTGTGTGTGAGTTGTTGAATGTCCCTATGTGTCAGCCCTGCGATGGACCGGCAACCTGTCCAGGTTGTACCCCGCCTCTCGCTCAATGTCAGCATGGGATAGGCTCCAACAAAGCTGCCTATAGTAGCTTTATCTGAATGATCGTATCGATCTTTACAGAGCTTGAAGCATCTCCTGTAGCTCTGTCATCAAAAAGCCTCCCAACAGCAGATGTTTGCTGCTCCTCCTCCACTTGGCCCTCTAATGGTGGAGCTGGCTGGCTGCTGGGGGTGCATTTTGCTGATGCTGCTGCACTAATCTTCTGAAGAGCTTCATCAATAGCTCTACCATCACTGAAGGCAAGTTTTCTTAAACCTTGGATCCAATAAGGTAGTTTCTGAAAGGACAGTGTTGTACTCCATCCATCCAATCCATCCATTAGTTTCAACATATAAAATTTTGAGTTCCACCTAGTGTCACACTCTTGTTTTGGCCTCAGTTCAGGAATCCCCAATTGGCACTGTGTGGACTTTAGCTTCTGTGCTGCTACTATTCTCTTGTGGAAAAACTCGACAAAAGCCTTCACTTCATCCACGGTTGTGTTGACCACCTTCAGAGCATCTCTAACCACCAGGTTTAGTGTATGTGCCAGACATTGGTGATGGGTCCACTTCAAAATTTGTATGGCTTTGGTGATCTTTGCAGAATTATCACTCACACAGCACACCACTTGTCTTCTACTTGTCACTCTTTTGCCACTCTTAGTAGCTCCTCTGCCAAGTGTTCTGCAGTGTGTCTGTCGGTGAACTCGAAGCAGTCCAGAAGGCAAGATGTCATCTTGTAATCCTTAATAAAGTGGCAAGTGACAGACATGAAAGTTTTTCAGTCCTTTGTCCTCCACGATCGAAAAGGGTTGAAAATCAGAGGCTACCATTGTAGCCAACTCATCATCAATATTGTCTTGTTTGACTGGGGTCATCGGTTTTGGTAAAAACAGAAAAATTTTGCTTTGAGTTGCAGTAGGAGGGGTTATACTTGCACGAATGGGGATGGCAGTAGATGCTGCAGCAGCTGTTGTTTTGGTATGAGACGCACCAGGATCAGTAGATGGTGAGCTGGCATGCCCTCTCTCCTCTAACTGCACTGTAGGATGGACAGTTCTGGTATGTCTGCAGGTTTGTGGTGGAACCTGCTCTTGTAGTGCCTTTCTTTTGCAGTGAAGGCACTGTGCTTTGTGTGGGAGTTCTCACCGTTTTCAATCTTAGAAAAAGTTGCAGAATGCCTATACCTATTCCCCCAATGAATGTACTAATTTTAAATAAAATATACATGTGAAAAAAAAACCTGAGGTAAGAAGAGGTCAGTGTATTCAAACTGACATTAAGTTATCCCCAAACATGACACCAACGTCTTGCTTTGTCCCTAAAATTAGGGTGACTATCTGTGTTAGCTTTTAGCCCTTCTTCTTTGGCACCAATGTAAAGTTTTTGGAGGGAAGATCTTAGCAATACTGATGAATGGGTGTACCCTACAAACGAGCTTTAACAGTTGAAATGTTACCATAAGTCCACCTGGTAACATTTTTTGAAATGGCAAAACATCGATGTATTAATGTCTTCACTAATCAGATTACTACAACATTATTTTGTTCTTACATTATGTCTGTCATTTACTTAAATATTCAACCGCAGCTCTCAGTCATTTATTGTCATGTTTAAGTTCATAAATACAACATTTAGGTGAGTCTCTTATAAATCACGATTCTAAAAACAATATTTAAATTAAAATTATATATTTATGTTTAGCTATACCTTAAATATCTATTTGTTCATAATAAAGCTTTTTTTCTCAGATTTATTTCTTAATATGTATAAAGTTGGATTTAAGGGTCACTGAGGGGCTGGAGCCTATCCCAACCGACTTTGGGCGAGAGGCGGAGTACACCCTGGACAGATTGCCAGTCCATCGCAGGGCTAAATTACAGTATATCTGAAACTATATTTATTAAAACTTTTTTTTTCCAGCCATTTACAAATCTAAGAAAAAACATAAGGTTTAGATAGGGGGGGGGGGGAAACGATGTTTCCGGCATCAGTTCAAAACTGATGGAGAAACGAAACTTAAATTCAGATTCGGTTTCAAGCTAAAATCCTGCCCACTTCTATGGATATTTCCCTCTTGTCATTGCATCTTCGGGTCAGTTGTCTGTTGCTGAAGTCTGGAACGTTGTCTTTAATTTTAATCAACATTAAACAGGTGAGTTACGTTGGCTAATGCGCTTTCATGTACCTATAGCCATGTTGAAAGGCTTGTAAATGTGATTAACGAGCGGATATATAGCCTATAGGCATAGCCTACTTAATATGTTTTTGCTTTCATAGCCGCAGATTACCTGTAATGGATAAATCGCTGAACCAACATTATGAGGAGAAAGTACGCCCATGTATCGACCTTATTGACTCTCTGCGCTCCCTGGGTGTTGAGAAGGACCTTGCGCTGCCAGCCATCGCGGTTATTGGGGACCAGAGTTCAGGGAAAAGTTCTGTCCTAGAAGCGCTTTCGGGGGTGGCTTTACCGAGAGGCAGTGGTGAGTAAGACGACAGAATCGTCCCCTGTGAAAGCTTTTCCAAGAACTGGATATATCGATTGTCATTGTGAATAACAAACGTTTACGTAAACATTGTTTGTAGACATTATAGGGTCCTTTTACATTTGTTATTTACAGACTTAAAATTTAACTACTGCTCTGCCGCTCCCATCCCGATGTAGGTATCGTGACAAGATGTCCCCTTGAATTAAAGATGAAGAGAAGGAAAGAAGGAGATGAGTGGTATGGCAAGATAAGCTACCAGGACCATGACGAAGAGTTCGATGATCCTTCAGATGTGGAGAGCAAAGTCAGAGAAGGTCAGCTCTATCAGTTTACGGCAGAATGTTCTTGTTTTAGAAGTGGCACTTTTCCAATATACTACTTTATTCCTCTTCCAGCCCAGGATAAGATGGCTGGAGTTGGAGTAATGATCAGTGATGACCTAATAAGTCTGGAGATTGCCTCCCCCGATGTTCCAGACCTCACCCTCATAGACCTACCTGGTATTGCCAGGGTGGCTGTGAAGGGACAACCAGAGGACATTGGACAACAGGTATTACAAAACCAAATTCCAACCAAACCAATAAACACATAACAGATTAGTGGTATTCATATAATTGTGCTTATCTGATCTCTAACATTTAGGCCTACATATTTCAATTCAAATTAAACTTGTTAAATGCTTTTACTAAAGTTTCTATGTAATGCAATGAACACAACAGATAGGTATATAATTCAAGCTGTTTATTTGTTTTACTCTTTCAGATTAAGAGACTGATTCAGAAGTTCATCAAAAGGCAAGAAACTATAAGTTTAGTGGTTGTTCCTTGCAATGTTGATATAGCAACCACTGAGGCTTTGAAGATGGCTCAGGAGGTGGATCCCGATGGCGAAAGGACCTTGGGTAAATTGCGTGTTCCCTTATAGATATAGCTATTTGGATCTAGACAATTAAATATATTTTTGTAGGTTTAATATTTTCGGCAATGAATGGACAGATCCAATGAGGTCCATTATCCAGCGTCTGAGTGTTTTGAAAGGCGATTTAGAAATGTTTTGTGTTATTATTTATTATTATTATAATATCTTTTGTTTGGTTATCATGCATTCAGTCAAACGTTACTACTAAATTGCAGCATTTATAGTAAAATTTATAACCATGCATTCAAACAATTAAAACTGTTTAAATTACAACAATTATAAAACCAAATAAAGTTGAAAATAGTGAGAAACATTGTTACAAGAAAACTCAAAGACACAGACAGTACAAATATTGATTTTTGGTAAACTGGTTTTCGCTATAAGAATTATGTGAATGTATGTTCACCTATAGGAATCTTAACTAAGCCTGACCTGGTTGACAAGGGCACAGAGGAAAATGTGTTAGACATTGTCCACAACGAGGTCATCCACCTGAACAAAGGCTACATGATTGTTAAGTGTAGGGGCCAGAAGGAAATAATGGATAAGGTTTCACTGAATGAGGCCGCAGAAAAAGAAAAAGCTTTCTTCAAGGAGCATGAGCATCTCAGGTTAGTGAGACACAGGTAGTTGTGTTGTAACCATTCATAAAGAGTCTTGTCATTACATGGGCTATATTCCGTTTATTTTTAAAGTGGTTTGAATGCTGTAAAAATGGTGCCTAATTGTCTTTTTTTGCATCAGCGAACTCTATGAGGAAGGTCATGCTACTATCCCTAAACTGGCTGAGAAACTCACCTTGGAACTGGTGCACCATATACATGTGAGCAGGGGTTCTCTTCTCAGTAAAATGTCACTTGACTGACCTTTGTTCATGAAGATATCTTTCCTAGCAATACATCATTAAAATCAATCCACGCAACCAACACAAGATCTAATCGGGACCTTTGCTTTAACCTATAGAAATCCCTGCCTCGGTTGGAGGAACAGATTGAGGAGAAGCTGGCACAGACATATGCAGAGCTGGATAAATATGGAACTGGACCCCCTTCCGACCCAACAGAGAGACTCTACTTCCTAATAGACGTGAACTCCTTTAATACAAATCAAAAACACAACTTGCAGCAATTGTACCATGTTAGATCTTTATAGCATCAGGAATGACACACTTACCACTCTTGTAACAGTCTAGTCTGTATGGCATCTATGTCTGGCATTATTTTTTTAGCTCACTTAATGTTAAAACCTTTTAAAGCATAGCAATAAAATGCAATGGATTAAATGCAAAAGTAAGGGCCGTTCTAAAGCAGCTGTTCTGTGCTTTTATCATAAATATTTTGAGCGGGGCTTAACATGGCAGCTAAGAATCAAATTAAACATAGACATATTGTTTACATTAAAATCCCAGACTAAGTTTTTTCTTAAATATGAATTTATTTCATTTGATGTCAACAACAATGGCTAAACGCCCTTCTCTGCTCTGCTGTGTTTATTAGCATGTGACAACATTTACCCAAGACGCACTCAATCTAACCATAGGAGAGGAATTGAAAAATGGAGAAAGACTCAACATCTTCTCGACTCTCAGACTAGAGTTCAAAAACTGGAAAGCCCAACTGGACCGCTCAGGAGAGAATTGTTAGTCTCACCAAGGTCAATGTTTTTTTTTCAGACATTTCATTTTATGTCAAATAAGCATTGATATTACTTCAATATATTGCAGTTAACAAGAGGATTGAGAGAGAAGTGGCTGAGTATGAGGAAAGGTACCGTGGAAGGGAGCTTCCGGGCTTCATCAACTACAAGACCTTTGAGGTGATGGTGAAGGACCAGATTAGACAGCTAGAGGAGCCTGCTGTTAAGAAGCTAAAAGACATATCCGGTAAGCAAATTGCTATCAGGACCTATTGTGATTAGATCCAATTGCTTATCTCATTTAACTATGGTATTCACAGAGCACTGGTTAGCCTCACAGAAAGAAGGGCCTGGGTTCAATCTCCACCTGACCCAAGAAGCATGTTCTCCCCGTGTTAGCATGGGTTTTCTCTGGGTACTCCGGGTTCCTCCTGCTGTCCAAAAACATGCATGCTGATTGGTGACTCTAAATTGTCCGTAGGTATGAATGTGAATGTGAGTGTGAGTTGTTGTTTGTCCCTGTGTGATGGACCGGCGACCTTTCCAGGGTGTAACCTGCCTCTCGTCCAATGTCGGCTGGGATAGGCGCCCCCTCCCCCCCCGGCCCCATCCCCGCATAAGAGCAGCAGTATAGCTAATGGATGGAATTTTTTCCCCTGAACATTGTGAACTTCTCAACTAAGACTTCCGGGTGTTTTTTACTTTTACAATGAGAAATAAATAAAATAAAAAGTATGGAAGTGTTTGTGTTCGCATCCCTGCCTAGGATAAGTGGTATTTTAATGGAAGGATGGATGCATTTGTAACAGGTTAAAAGTATAACTTGGAGTTTCATACATCTTTACTCTAACTTGACACTGGCATAAACGTTGCTATCACTAATATGTCCCAATTATTTACACCGTTTTATTCTTACTGTTTATGAAATACCGTTTGTTTGTAATCCACTCTTCTCCAGATGCTATCAGGAAGGTGTTTATAAAACTGGCTCAAGAAAGCTTTGTGGGATTCCCTAATCTCCTCAAAGCAGCCAAGGTACAGGAAGTGCAATGTCTTATTTGACTACGATTGTGCGTCATATGTAACTATTTGTTACTCAAATACATGACATGTTTTCTGTTCAGACTAAGATTGAGGCCATTAAACAGGACCATGAGTCTAAAGCTGAGTCCATGTTGAGGACTCAGTTCAAGATGGAGCTGATTGTTTACACCCAGGACAGCACATACAGCCACAGTCTAAACAACATGAAGAAAGAGGAGGAAGCGGACGATGAGTGTAATAATGAAGGACAGACACACTACGGTGTATCTAAATCTCGCAGTACCATTTTTAGCACGGACAACCATGCTACTCTACATGAGATGATGCTTCACCTCAAGTCCTATTACTATGTAAGTATCTACAAGGTTCACTTCAGAGGATTTATTTAGTTTACATAAGTGTAAATGTAAATTCCTGAGATGAGATGGCCCCTAGCTGTATCTGGTGATTTTCTTCTCCTAGATCGCCAGTCAGCGCTTGGCTGACCAGATCCCCCTAGTGATACGCTATCAGATGCTGCAGGAGTCGGCCTCTCAGCTGCAGCGGCAGATGCTCCAGATGCTGCAGCACAAGGAGAACGTAGAGGAATTGCTGAAGGAAGACTTTGACATCGGCAGCAGGAGAGTGGGTCTAGAGAGTCGCCTAAAACGCCTGAGGCAGGCACGCTCCTATCTGGTGGAGTACTAGTCAATTTTAAATCAGTTTGAGGCTCTGTGCATGTAACATATTGTTTTGTATATTGAAAGAAAAGCTAAGTAGGACCAAATAATAATGTTCAATGCTTTTACTACTAATACAATTCTTACAATAATCTTAGTGTAATGTATAGAAAAAACACTTAAAGGGATTTTTTTTTTAAATTGGGCTTGATTTAATTTGGGTAAATTTGTGTTGGATTAATTTCAGACTTTGTCAAAATATTAGATACGACCAAACACCCAGGCATTAGATTTGTAACTATGTCAAACTGTATCCAAGAGACTGGCTAGATCCAATCTACATGCTAATGGATACAAATTGTCCACTGTTGAGTGTTTTAAGGGCTCATGCTGTTTTTGGGAAATCTGTTCCCCAGACTGTTACAGGAAAAAAAAAATGTAGGTCACAGACAACTTCACTCTAGTAATACAACATAAAAAATACCCTGTGTTGTTCTCATGCCAATTTGCAAAATCAATCGCTTCGCTGTCGATGCAATATACTTCCCCCCTGTGGATTTAAAGCGATTGTTCAATCATAGGGTGAAATTGTTGTTAGTGAGCAATTTACTTGTATTCTGATAAATATATCAAAGTATGTCATGTTATTTAAATCATCATGTCATAACTGCAAATAAATATACTATTGAGTGACCAATTAGAAACAGTCGACAGTCGATTGATTTGGTCGGATTTGTGCCAATATTTGCATTGGATTTCACCGTATTCTCATTCTAATACAACTCTCACAAATCCAAAAAGTAAAAACCACTAAGCATGTACAATTTTATAAAACAACTATTTTATTAATCAAAATACATGTCATACAAAACCAAAATTCAAGCAATGCGGGTGTCAGTTAAATTAAAAGTTTCCTCAAAAACATAATGAACTCCAATACAAAGCTTTTGATCACATTTGCTGTTGCTGACACTTCTTATTCCCCGTTCTCCATTGGGCTCTCACGATTTTCATCGTTCTCAGTTTTCTCATCATCTACAAAAATAAAACAAAATACAAACACCCACAGAAATAAAATTATGAAGTTGGCATGTAAAGGATTTATGCTGGTTTTCTACTTGTAGTTACAAGCAGAAGATTAAGTATGTATCGACAATTAATATTATGAAGTTGCTAGAGAGAAAAATATTTTTTTTGCATCAGACATATTTTGAATCCTGTGTGATTAGACTGTTTAAAAACCAATTGCACACATTCTGTGCATAGTTTTATCACTAACTAGGCTAATGTTTGACTAGATCACAACAGAAACAGTCACTATGTCACCAGTTAGACGACATACAAATGTGCCATACTGATACTCACTCTCAAGTGTCTGTTGTAATTCCTGGATGGTACTGAGAAGCACATGGAACTGTTTCTTCCTCAACTCCAACTGAGAAGAAAGGTACAAATGTTTGTACATAAACTGATATATGATGCTGACTTCACAGGATGCTTAAAGGTGCAGTGTGTAAATTCTAGAGAATTGGGGAAAAATTGCAAGAATTTGAATCAACACTAAAAAAGTCCAACCTCCGGAGTTTTTGGTCCCTCTCAGCCCATTCCACACACATGCCCGTGTGCGCCTACGAGCCCGAGCAAGGCAGTGTTTTATAAATTGACTATATCAACATATTTTCTGGTTCTCACCAACAATGCAAAAAAACGTATTGCTTTTGGATCGGGCATGATTTTGAGGCAAAAAACTAAAATGATCCCAAAAGTCTTATCGTAAATGCTGTAAAGCTGAAGGGTTCACAACAACACAACTAGCATAGACACAAATAAACGATTCCCAAGTAACGACATTGACAGGCTATGTACAGCTAGCGTTAACTAGAACCGTTTCATAACTTGATTCCCTTATTAGCTAGTGCACAACAATTGTGTTTATTTAACTGCGATTCGCATCACATGCATAGCAACGTTGCAGAGTATATCAAACATATGCATTTAAGCGAATAATGCTTTTTTTCAACATAAATCTAGTATGACACAGCCTAGTGTTCTAAAACTGATTTTAAAAAAGTCTTGCTACGACGTGCAATGACTTCAGCCATCTTGCAACTACTAGTTCATACACTGCTACTTATAGTTACAGCACGAATTGTAACAGGCTTGTTTGGAGGGTGACCCTGTTAACAGGGATTTTACCTAGGAGTGTGCACGAGAGGTGATTGACAGGCAGGTAGCCCCTACTTTGTGCAAGAAACCTTATTGGTTGGTTAGAGAGGCGGGCGTCCATATATTAGGGCATGCATATATAGCGCTATATTACTATATATATATATATATATATATATATATATATATATATATATAGTGTTGGAAGCTCGGTGGTAAGCTCTGCACACCTTCTCGCTGAGTATTTGGTTTAATGATATCCTCAAGGAAGTATGTAATAAACTTAAAAAACCTCAACAATGTATCCGATTGCTCAAAATTTAAACATACATGCTACAGCTTGAGTTGCGCCCATTCATTTTGCCATACCTTGTCATCGACATTCTCTTTGATGTGTGACAGCTGCTGGAGCTCTTTGTCAAGCGCCTCCAACTGCCTGCAGGTGAAAACCATACATTGGTGAAAATTAAATAAAGGACCTTCCAAAAAACAATAAGTGTGAGCCTTTCAGAATTTTAAAAAAGGCACAACAAAGGTTTTCAGTGTTGTGGGCAACATTTTTTTGTTACAAACGGGCAAGATAGGATTTACTTTAGCGTTTCATGTCGGTCTGGGTGTTGCTGGATGACCTTCGCCAGTGCATCATATTCTGCAAAGTGAAACCAAGGAAACCAAGTAAAATTTATATATACACAATTAGAATATTCCATGAAACATATAATACATTTGATGTAGTGTGTTTACTAAATAATAAAGCCTTTGCTGAATGCATTATTTTTATATCAGATATATTGATTTACAAGGTTCTGGGAATACATACATACATACATACTTTGAAAAAGAAGTCATCACATTGCATTTCACCCTCACCTTGCCGATTCTTTCTTATTCTCTTTGCTCTCTGAATTTCCTTTTTGCACTCTGATATTTTATCATGTGCAGACGTGATGCTTTGTTCTGTACAGGACAGAAAGAATGAACTTACAAGTTTATACTAAATCAAATCATATCCGTTGTTTTTCCAAGTTCCAATATCAGTAATGATGCAGTGCTACACAATTTAATCTAACCTTTTGCTCCACATTATTGTGCACAGAAATGCACAATACAAACGGCACCCAATTCTTCCAACTCAAACCACAAGCTGTTAACAACCCCATAGATATACAAAATACATAACTAAATAAATGCAAACACAACATGAGTCTATTATTATCCTACCTATGTCAGAATATATTTTCTCATAGTTCTCCATTTCCCTGAGGTTCATGTCATATACAAGCAAAGTCTTCCCCATGGAGAATTCACATTGAGCTAATGTGCCAAGCATCCTCTGGTACTGTGTGAATCTAAGGAAATAAAATAATGAGAACGGTTTACAAAACGGTTGGCTGGATCAACAAAATAACGTTTTGTTGTTAGTCGAAAGCGAGGTCAGGAATAGCGAAAAGCATTTGAAAAAGCAACTGGCCAAAGTTCCACTGAAACTTACCCCTCATCGGGAGTCCCTGGGGTGTGGCACCATTTCGTGAAACTCTTAAGTAGTACATTGATTCGTCGATCATCTCCAGCTCCATCTCCGTCAATAAGAAGACGTTTACGAATCACTTCATCTGAGACAAAAAAAAAAAAAAAAAAAACACAGCTATCAGATAGCAATCGTTAAACTGACGTTAGAAGTTTGATAGCGTGGTATAGATCTTGTGTGAATATTGCACTTGCAACAGATAGACAAGGTAGCCCAGCTAACGTTAGCTTTAGCTTTAATCAAATTTGCTTGTATTATTTAAATGAGTAAACATGTTTTTTTTTTTTGTCTTTGGCAAATCCAATGTAATTATTACGCATACAATAAACGATAAAAACCATACGTCAAACAGCAGTTTACTATTATTACCATCGGTCACAGCTCCCATACTTATTATTGTTACCTACTGCTAGCACCACTACAACCATTGAAATAACTTTATCCATACCACAGGAAATGAACGACTGTGTTGGACGTACCCCGCCCCTTAAAAAGACATCATCTATTGGTCAAAAAGTCAAGCCTGTTTGTTTGTGACAGCTCGTCTAATGTTTTTTAAATATATATATATATCCTGAGATTCGTTAAAATTTCTTCATGATACATTTCCCAAACAGATACTAAAAGCGTTCATTTAGTAACAACGAATGGAAATGAGAATTAAAAATAAATTAAAAACTTGCCAGCTTTTTGGTAAGGTGACGTCTGGGTCCCAGAATGCCTTCTGGTAAACAGACATGGAAGCACCTGGCAAAGACCTCCACAGTCAATAAACATTGCATTCGTTCTTTTTTTCCCACGATCTTCGTTCTTTTTTGCTCACAGTCAGCCGATTGTGTCTGCTTAAACTCACATTTTCATCTTCTGCGGCCAAGACCTTGGTACGAACAGCGTTTTTTTGTATTTGGCTATTGGCTGTTATGACTTATGTACTGTAATAGCCTAGCTAGCAACTATGATTTGGTCAGCTTCATCGCTAGACAGTGGACAGTTAGTTAGCTTAGCTCATGATACTTGAAGTAGTCATCGAAGTAAATTAGCCACTCCTCTAGTTACTGATACTATAACTTTGTCCATACTCCTGGGATCTTGGTTTCTTGCACTAGCTGTGACCATTTAGCCTGCCTTCGCAGCTCACCATGTTCATGTAATCACTGATCAAACTATTAAACTGCAGTTGATGAAAATGTATAATTTGATGAACAGCTACTTAAGTTAAGTAGCACAATGAATGGGTAGTGGTAAACAGACAAACAACAGTTAGGCAACTTGTTTACACGGGTGCAGTAGTGCACCTGTTATTAGTAATGCATATGTTCAGATGACAATATCGCATGTAATTGCAGGCTTAACCTGTGTGGGGTTACAATTGATTGTGAGTTTTTGTTGATGTGAATGTGAGTTTTTGTGCAACAAAAGTGTGTCCCGAGGGTTTTTAGTTGGCAAACGTCTTTGAGGGGAAAGCGTTCCAGGTTTTTTCCAACGTGTTAGTCCTTTTTTTAATGCTTTTTTATTATAAAGGTGTGCCAGATCAGGTAAATTCAATAAAACAATGTAGAGCACATTTTAATGTCTTTAAACGGCCTGGCATTGTCTACTGCCTGTGTAGAAGATCATGCTTGTTTTCCTAAACTATAGCTTTATTCAGAAAGTAGCTGTAGCTATTAACATGGCATAAAATTGTATACATATGCTTATTGTAAAGGTTTTTCTGTATGCAATTTTACAATCAGCTCCAAAGGATATTTTTGGATGTTCGTTCAGAAGACTGACCTACTGTTACACGTTATCAAACTTTACATCAGGGGACAAATAAAACATGATTAGTAGAACGTTTGAGACCTAATTTTTTTTTCAGCACGTTACTTAGGTAGTATAGCAGTTGGATGTGACTTGTATGTGCACATACAGATATACCTGGGTTTATGAATAAGCCTTGTCTATGTACAGCCTTAAAGCGCTTACTAGTTGTTTGTCAGTTCATACCAACACCTCTGATAGAAATTCCTCTTCATACTTGTCAGTCTAGTTAATTTAATTAACTTAAGTCACAACTGTGTATGACCTTATTAGGTGACTGTTGTCTTTTGAACTGTTACAGAGCTCATATGGTTAACATTACAATAAATTTACTATTTTATCATATTTTGTAAAAGCATGCAAATGTAGAATTGCTTGAAAAGACTACAGAAAATGTTAGTTGTGAAGTCATAGAAATAAAAAAAGAAAAATTGACGAAGATGGAAAAGAGGAGAATTATAATATTTCTGTACCGGGTATGATGTTGCCAATGCCTATATTTTTCCTACAGATACGTTTTAGATATAGGCTTAAACTAAGAGCGTGGGAGTTAGTCCCACTATATCATTTGAGCCTAGACATAAAATAACTTGTGGAGGTGTTTACTGCAGGCCCCCTTTTAACTATGGGAAATTCAAAAAAGGGTTAGCTAAACAAATAGCATCTACGGTCTACTACTGTATATCAATAAGGAGATCCCTTACATGACTAGCCTATTGCCTGGTCTAGCTTGCTTTGTAGCTACTGAAGGTGCCAAAATAGAGTGTGGGGTGTTGCCTTACAGGAAAATCAACTCCTTCAACACTGAATACCCCACCACAAAATGAGAAAACAATGATCCTGATACTTACTTGTCTTCCCTACCTGTTATGTGTGCGTCTGTGCGTGCGTGCGTGGGTGTGTGTGTGTGTGTGTGTGTGTGTGTGTGTGTGTAATGGTTTTCAGATTCCTGTCCATCCCGTGGCAGCCAGCAATCACCCAAACTGATGAGGATCCACTGATTAAGTTGTGATTAAGTTTCCCTTTTCCACGTTTGACAAGGTATTGCTGCTTTAAATTGGAGGATGCCATGGTCATGAATTGTCATGTGGGAGTTTGTAGTTTGATTTATTAAACCAACCCAATGAGAATGCTTAAGCCCCTTGTAAAACTTTTACATAGATTTGTACATAAGGAGCTTTTTAATATGTTACATTTTGTTGCAATCAAACTATTGTTTATCCATTCTATTTTCAAAATTAAGATTAACAGAGTGACATCCTTCCAAAACAGGTCCTTCTAAAACATAACAGGGATTATACACTGTGTGCGCTATTTGCAGTGTCCTATTTTAATTATTATGTAGTGCCATAAACATATGCTGCATCGTTTATACATACATTTTTATGTTTTAACAAAAATTACTGGATATGTATTCTTTCAGATAAAAGTCCTGACATCCTAATTTTAATATTCAATAGAATAGAATGTGAATAGAATTTTTGTCGCATAGTACGTATCATCATTCACCGTGAATCCAGGATTTGTTGTTGATTAAATTAATGCTGCCAATATGTTAAATACCACCAAATGGGTTATGGCTTTAATTGAACCACATTTTTGTACTAGTGTTTTCTTATCAATGTTTTACAGTTGTATTTATTTCGAAATGTACATTTGCCTTGCTAATACACAACCACCATCTGCATTGCAGACCAGGAAATTTAGGGAACAGATAAACTGATGTCTGGTGTTTGGGGTAAGGGAATGTGTAATATTGAACCCATTTTGTTTTGTATTACTGTTATTGAAGATATTTACTTTTATATTTTTATTTTTTATTTTCTAACATGTAACATTCAGTCTAACATGCTGTCATTTGTCAAATCTAAGTAATCTGACTTCAATTCAATTATGGCAGATGTTTACAGTGTTTTAGCTATTGGCTGCGTCGATAATTAACTGATAAACCGGACCTAGATAACAGACATTAAAGCACACATATTTGTAAAGGTGATAGTAGAGGTTTTGCAACAGTGCACTAGAAATCACTCTGAGAGAAAGAGTATTGGCACTTTATTAATAAATTGTCTAAACGCTAAATCGAACTTAACTTGACAATACATTTCAATGTAATTTTATTTTTTGACAAAAAGTAAATATGTGACTTATTCGGGTCTTACTTCATAGAAAAAATCACGAAACAGTTTTTACAATTACCACTTTATGCTTTAGTGAATGATTGTTAACATGGATATGGTATAATTTTGGAGATAACGATAATTCATTAAGCAGCTTTATCTAAAAGTTTCGAGGCTTTCGTGGAAGTGTCCGCTTGACAGAATGTACAGTATGGTATGGGACCGGGGTACGCCATATCAGAGCTCCCCATTTTTAATATCACGAGGGAAATCTAACACTGGTAGGGTCCCATTGGCCTTTCCACACGTCATCGAAAGGATTTAGGGACCAGAGAGAGACAAAGAGATGCCCTTGCCCTTGTCAGTCAATTAATATATCCGAGGTACTTAGCTAACTGATGTTTTGTTACATTGTAGCGGAAAGAATGTCGGAAAAGGCCGATGATGACGTCAGGGGGGAGCAGCGCAGAGCGACCAGGCAGCTGAAGCAGCAACAGCAGCAGATCCAGCGGGGAGAAAGCTCCACAGCAATGGCGACTGTTGCGGAGCGGAGATCCCTGCCTAGTCCAGAAATAATGTTGGGACAGCCTTGGAGCAACTGGGTCGATGCTGCCAAACTTCATGGCAATGACGGTGAGTGCCCGCGCGATCAGGATATGCATGTATAAGCGAGTCTCAACCGATGGTGGCGAGCTTTTTGGCCGATTGCGTGCAGTTTTGTGAGATATGTAGAAGCGCTACTGGTAGCAACAGCACGAGCAAGTGTAACTATTTATTTGTCTGTGTATCGGATTGCGACCTTTTAGGTGCTGAATCGGAGGAAAGTTTCAAAGAGTTCGGAAAAAACCGTGAAGCCATGAGGTTGTGCAGAGAAGGTGAGTGTCGCTCTTTATAGCCAAAGGTATGTTTTGGTTTTCCCAGTTTACACACACACACACACACTTAACATGCATCGGCCAAAACCTGAGCTTACTGTATAGCAAGTGCATCTAAGCATTAGGCTATTTGTGAAAACAGGCCCTATGATGAACTTAACAATTGTCATGATCGGACTGCACGTACAAACTTGGGACAATTAAACCACGTTGACCTTTTTATTAATACGTAATTTCTGTTTATTTTGGGGTTAAACAAATAGATTTAGTTGCATCTCATGTGACTTTAGCCATTTCATCTGTATGTATAGCAGGTGTGTGTATGTTAGGTGTCTGTAATGCACAAGGACAGGACACAATCCACAGATAAACATTAGTTTGACAACAATACAATTTCTTAGACCTATGCATGCGGTTGGAAGTAGCAGACAGTCATAAGCTCAATATAAGTATATAGAATATATATATTATACTGTTTCTTGTCGGTTTCTTGAACTGAAGGAGCCTTCCATCACCACTGAAGGGGTTGGAAGAGTCAGTTTGTGAAAATGTACATGAATAGATTCTGTGTATACTAAGAAGTAACACTATTGATTGACACTTATACAAATATATAGTAGGCCTACTAAGATTACGCGGTGACCTTGAATATCTAGAAAGGCGCCTATTAATAATAATTATTATTATTATGCCACAAAAGGTTTGACCAATGAATATTGTGTTCTCTCTGCTTTTTCTTTCTAGCCTCAATTCCCAATAAACTAGTAGCTAATAGCTATGAAAAATAATTACCTACAGTATGTGGTCATTGGAATGTACAATGGTGTTGGTGTATTAGTTTAGACTAATAGCCTAGTATCATTAACAGTGTGTTTTGAAATGGCTAATTCATTCAAGAGAAGTTTTGACAAAGGTGTGCTGCACCTTGGATAGCTGTGTAACTGTGTGTTGAAAAAGTTGCTTAGTTTCACGTTAAAACCTTCCTCTGCACTCTGGAGATAGGAAACAGCTTCATGACATTTTAAACAGAGGTACAACAGCGTAATTGATATGAATCATCATTTCTGGGGTGACGTTAGTTAGGACATTCTGATTTTCCTGAAGGCTTGCAACACCTCGTTATGAAGTTGGTCTTAAGTCTATAGATGTCGCTCATGATCTCTGTCAATTCAGGATCAAGACGCCAATTGCTAACACACACATGCAATGGCATTACAGTGTCTACCTAAGTTCTGACCCATATGTGTACGCAAGGTCACTTGTGTGTTCTTTCCTCAGCCGTAAAGGAAGGGCTTACATGCTCGAGCCTACTTGTCAGGGCACTTATCTAACGGTACACTTGCGTTGGCTAACAATGGCGTCTGTGTGTGCTTGTGCACCACAGTGTCATTGCACAATTTGGAGAGCAAATCATTCCTAGAGGCATCCTAGACACCGCAAACAAGAATTGACACCCGCCTGATTTGCGTGCTTGTTTAGTTTCAGTTTTAATTCAATGAAAAGAAAGGCAAAGTGCCTTCGGAACTATTAGAGACATCTATCCACAGTGGTTTTGCGACCTACAAGAATCAGATAGCCCCAGCTATATGGCTGCAATTAAAATAAGAATACATGAAGGCGTAGTAGTAGTAGTAGTAGTAGTATTAGCAGCAGCAGCAGCTGCTGAAGTGAGCATGTAGCTAGGCTTCTGAGTTAGTTGTGGATGTGTATGTATGAATGAGAACTGATCACCAACACTGCAGACCAAACTACCCACTGCCAGGAGTTAGATCTTATTTCCAAGCCTGCCTCATCCAGAAAGTGTTCACACATCTCTTGGAGCGGAGTAGGCCCACTCCTTTAAACTGACATTTGGAAATATTATTTTTTGAGTTTATATGTGTGTTGCATTTTTTTAGCACTATTTCAAAATACAGGTTTGAAATGTGCAACTTTGAACAGTTTTGTTTGGATGAAGACACCATATATAACAGGTAGAGTGGAGGCCACT
Source organism: Galaxias rostratus (assembly GCA_036024795.1). NCBI lineage: Eukaryota > Metazoa > Chordata > Actinopteri > Galaxiiformes > Galaxiidae > Galaxias > Galaxias rostratus. Next base: position 5,039 of record JAVQJS010043099.1, on the reverse strand, counting down.
TCAAATGCAAGGCTGTTGGTTCACTCTCTAGTGTAGGCCAGCCCCACTGGCTTAGCACGACTCGTTCTCAAAACTCAACATCGCTCCCCTTTGTCCCCTCTGCCGCCGGGTTCATGGACTCTATTATGCACTTATGTCTTGGATGTGTTTTCATTAGTCTCACTGCTCTTTTAGTTTTACTGTGTGTGCGTGTGTGCGCGTGCGCGTGTGCGTGTTTGTGTGGCCGTGTGGACTGGAGGTATTGCGGAGTGGATGACTACACCTCACTGCTGTGACTCACCACCAGATCTCTCCCTTGGTGGAACAGCCACTCTCTCGTACGCCTGTGCACACACAGACACTAGCTATGACACATTCACGTGACTCGAGCATCGGAACGGGACCGGAGGTGACGGATGGATTCACTCCTCCCGATATGACTTACCTGCCTTGTCGGCTTTCTCTGTCTGTTATTTATTTATTTTTTGTTGAGTGGTCTGAGCCCCAAGCAGTGTTTGCTGGGAAACGTAGTGCCAGCCGTTAGCTGCAGGTCAGTGAGTCTGCTGCCCTTTTGTCAGTGTGCTGGGAGCCTTCTGGAGCTGCTGCTGCTGCTACTCGAGCGAGATCATTCATCACTGCCATGGATGAGGATGCTGAAATTAACTGGACTCTTTCTCTCTCTCTCTCTGCGCCTAACGCTCCACATTTTCTCTCACCTTGCTTATTTTGCGGAGCGTAGTCACAATTAGGCTTTCTTTTCCCTCCTCGCCTTTGCCTCTCCTCCTGACGCCTATGTTTAATTTTCTTTCAATATGTCTTCCTTCTTCCGCCTCTCTTTGTCACCCTCCATCCGCCTCTCTTTCTCTCCCACCCCCCCTCCCCCCTCTGCCGGCCACACAAGTAGAGGGCGGCCAGCGAGAATGGCTCCGGCACAATGACGTTTCGCCACTTTTCGAATCGTCTGGTTGCAGCGGTACTGTCTATGCCGGTGTGTGAGGCTGAATACAGAGTGAAAGTGAGGTGGAGGGATTCTAAAAGGACCGGGATGCCTTTAGTTAAGAGACTGACAAAGCCCTTACACTGGTGTGAGACTGTTGTCAGTGACTTTGGAGTACACGTGTTCATTATTAGTGATTAGATGCTTGAATTGGATATAAATAGCATACTTTTATTGAGTATTATTTCGTTCATTGTCAGTAATGAGCCAGAGAAAGAGAGAGAGGGGCTATCAACAGTGCCAATAGCCGTTGAGGTTTTGTTGCCCTCCCCTTGCCTAGCCATCAACTCCTTGAAGCTGTCATTTCCCACTCGAATGGAAGGCAGGCAGCGGGTCCCGGGCCTTTCTGTACGTCAACCAAAGGCTCGTCCTTTTCCCCCCGGCTGCTCAACCCACCGCCGTGTCAAATCAAGCCGTTTGCACGCTGGAGCTGTTTGAGCAGACCCTCAGCCAGAGTGGCCTCTGTCCCTCGGCCCACGCTAAGTAGCTCCCGGCACCTTCAGTCCCCCGTAGAGGAGCACGGAGAGAAACAACCCTCCAGGTAGGCCTTTGTGCGGGCTCAAATGGCCTGGCCTCTCGGGCCAACGTGTGGAGAGCCCTTGGCGGCGGTGCAGGCTTTGAATGGCGGCTCCACTCGTCTCACGACTATCCCCCCACCCCCTAGAGTGGTCCCTTAATTAGCCTTCCTAATTAGCTGCGTGGTGTCCTCAAAGAGGGTTTGATCACTGTGAGAAAAGACAGAGAGAGAACTGTAGTTTCTTATGGTCACCCACTTTTGAAATGGATAGATAAATAAAAATAAACATGAAAAAGCTGACATCTGTCTAATATCCCGGGGATGATTTTGGTAAGGTTCAGAATGTTCTGACTCTGTTGTTGTTGTTTTGACTGGTGTGACAAGGTGTGATTTGGGGGATTAGCTTTGGTTGGAGTTCGCACAGTTTACTTGGCAGCAGTGCACTGCACAGGTGACAGAGAAAGAGCGTCATGGTGAGGGGTTTGCGGGAAACGTCTCTCGCACGCAGTGTGTTGTGCACAGCCCACGGTGTAGCACTCCACGGCTGGAACTCGGATGTGGGAGGAATCCAACCCTCTCCTTAATTCACATGCTCTGGTTCAGGCATTGGCCTCTATGTCAGTGGTTTCTCTGCCGCAGACAACCTTTGGGTTGCTGGCTCCGTTCTCTCCTTGTCCTAATCAACTCGGTTACGTTTCTCAGCAGAAAGCCGTGTGCTCCGTGGCTCTGTCTGTGTGCGTCTGGGTCCCCGTCAGCTGGGCATTCAAATGCTGCCACCGACATAGACACTGAGTCGACACGCTGACACACGGCACGGGCTGAGCGTCTCGCGTGAGCTCTGTCGACCCGCCCACATCGAGTCGAGCAGTAAACCTTTCGAAGGCTTTCGATAACATCAGGGAACGTGGCTTTGTCTTCGCTCTTTGTCTCATTGTCGAGTGTGTTGACCTGGCCCCGTTTTTGCTCCCCCCCCTCCTCCCCTCTGTGTGCAGACATGTCCATATTTGGGCAGTGCCCCGCCCAGGATGACTTCTACCTGGTGATGTGCAGCCACTGCAGTCAGGTCGTCAAGCCCCAGGCCTTCCAAGCGCACTACGGTAAGTCACCCTGCCTCCCGCCGCACACGCACACATCCACTCCTGGACGAACACAGAAAAACAAAAACCAGACAAGGAAAGATTCCGCTCCTTTTGGTGGCCCCTTCTAGGGGGGACGAGCAGGGTCGGGATAGGTTGGAGGAGGGTCGGTGCGTCGTGGAAGCCCGCTCGTCCTCGATGAAGCCATTGGACGTGTTCACATTCTTCGATTGGGCTTCTACTCGTGTATCCTAGTCATCAATGTTTATGTAAAGGAACGAGGTGAAGGGCTACATTATTTCTTTTCCCACAAGACTGTTCCCTGTGTCCGCCAGTCCTCCCACCTCGTGTTTTGTGTGTTTGCTGCTCAGGCTTGCAGGCAGAGGAGGGCTGACTTAGAACAAAGCGTTGCTACCTAATGTTCGTCCGACAGTGTAAATAAGTCAGTAAACACAAGCAGGGGGAACACGCTTTGACCAAAATGCCGTGGAGAGTTGATTAATTATAGATCGAAATCAAGGCAGGACTTTGCTGTAGATCTCATTCAACATTCAGCGATCTGCCCTCTCTACGAACTCTTATGAAAACACTCAACGCTGACACACTACACTGTCCGGGTGTATTTAGCATTTATTTGTGCACAGATGTGTCTCTGTGAGGGAGCAGGACAAACGGTATTACAGGGTGCTGGGAGGATTAGAGTTGAAAGTACTCCAGCTTTCATTTTTGTGAACGGAACAGTGAATGTCACGGGTCAGGTGTTTTCTCAAGGTCGGCCAGTAGAGGGCGATATGCTAACACTGTCTCCACCCCCACCCCCCCGCCCCAGTGGGCCAGTCGTTACAACAGCGTGAGCTCTGAGCAGAATGTTACGACAGCAAGTACAAGACACAATAGAACGTAACCACTAACAACAGCACTGGTCTAATTCAACTAAGTGGAGCCATTTACTTGCTGTTTTGAACGGTTCCGAATCCCCCAAAATGTTTTCTTTCTGTTAATTGGGCAGATTTTAAGCAGCTGAACCAATGAACAGCGTTGCACTGTGGGTTGACAAGATTGTATTTGGTGAGGCAGTTAGAGAGTAGACCTCAATGTACCTTTCCTTTAATTGGTCAATTTGGAGCATCCCGATATTTTAGCAACGAGTAATAATGATTTATTGGGGTACGGCCATGTTTGATGATAATACAAATGAAAAGAAAAACTAGTTTAAACTGTTTATGAAACGCTGACATTTTGTAAGTTACTATTTTGACAATGGAGCCAGATTTGGATACGCCAACAATGAGCATTAGTGGCCTTTCCGTTGTGGAAATAACATTTGGATTTGGTTAATGAAGCTCTCAACTTACTGTGTCTCCCCCCTCTATAATATCACCTAGGGAGGACCCCAAGCAGAGGAGCAAAACCACTGATCTCCAAACCATGTAGGATGGAGAGGCATCTAATGGGACTTTGATGCCGCTCGTTCCGCTGTGTGTTTCTCAGGGAAACCTGCGTGCGTGCCGGTACAGTCTAGCTGGAGTTTGAGCGGGTGGGGCGGGGGGCTCTGAGCGAGCGCAGCTGCCGATTTATTCATTAAACCACGAAGGCGTTCAACAAAGACATGGTGCCTGGAGGAGGCGTTCACACCGAGACCCGTGCACTCTCAGCCCATTCACAAACCTATTGTCAGTTCCACACAGGGACGGCGAAAAGTTGGAGCTTGTAAAAGATTGAAATCCTCGATTTGATCATCTCCAATAGGTGAACTTTATGTTAAATGAACATTGATTCGCCCTATGCGATTGCGCGTTTGCCATGTAATATACCCAGTGCGCTCAGTACAGACAGTGACTGTGGGCAGTGCTTCCCTTCAGTAGCTTGGGAATCCCCTCTTCAGCCAGCCAAATGTTTTATTTGACAGTGTAAAGTCAGTAAAGTAACAGTAGTAAAGGCAATGCACCCCCCGCCTCCCCCCCTTTGCCATCTCTCTGTTTGTCTTTTCATTGTCCTCCCTCCCCTCTCTGTCTTTCTCTCTCACATTATTCCTTCTTTTCCTCAGCTCTCGGTGTGTTTGGCAGCGGTGCATTGTGGGAGTGTCACGCTGGGTCTGCTTGATGTGTGTGCGTGCACTTGCAGCATGTGTTGTAATAAGGGGGCTGGGCTGAGACGGTGGGTAGGGTTAAAAGAAGAGCGGGAGGTAAGGAATGTGTCGTGAACGGGCACGATGAAATGAGATCTACGCCTGAGGTGTGAAGCGTTACACTGGTAAGGGCCCCTGTCAACGTACAGAGACACCAGCTCCACTGAGGTGAGGAGAAATGAGTGGGCGTTAGTCTACTCTCGTGTGTGTGTGTGTGTGTGTGTGTGTGTGTGTGTGTGTGCATGTGTGTGTGCGTGTGTGTGGTTGGGAAAAACATAGAGTGGCAGCTGTGTGTTAGGAGTAGGACCCCTCCCTGCCCTCCAGTGTGTCAGCAGCAGCAGC
>JAVQJS010043096.1:0-12565 GCA_036024795.1 Galaxias rostratus | reverse complement strand
GACCCCCCCCCCCCCCCACACACACACACAGACACACACATCCCAACCCTATTCCCCTTCTTCATTGTCAATATCAATTCTTGTAAATCATCTACCTCGGTCTTTTTGGAATAACTATAAGCTGACTCTCAGGGATCCAATCTTTGAACAAACCGGAAATACAACAAACTGGCCTTCAACTTGACCCTCATCCTCCCTTTATCAAGCACTACCAGCAGTCTCAGAGGGAGAGAAAAACAAAGCACTCCTCTGATCCATGGCCTGCACTGACCACAGGTAGAAACTAACACTAACAGCGATGCCCTTCTAAGAACTGGACTGTGAGGGGAAGATTGTGTTTTCTGCTAGTCATCGAAGTCAACCAAAGGAAATTTTAGGTTGAGAATCCTTTATAAAATGGCTTGATAACAAGTCAACAAGACATGTCATTTAAAATCAAAATCAACGTGTAACGTACGCTGCCTGGTGGATAACTCTGGATTTCTCCAGAAGGTATTCGGATATCTGGGCCCCCACCACGGTCCCCCCAGTGGTGAACTTCATCTCCAGATACTTCCCGAAACGGCTGGAGTTGTCGTTAATGGCGGTGCATGCGTTACCAAAAGCTTCAACCAAATTGTTGACCAATAGGATCTTTTCCTGAAGGGTTCGATTATTGGCCTATCATTAAAAAGAGAAAAAGAATATATTTCTTAAGTCTACCAGAAAATAATTATTGTTCAGTGCGGTTATTAAAATGCACACAAAGTTTGCGTGGAAAGTAATACACACTCCATGTGCCATGGACAGTGTTTTCTCACCATTAGACAAATGCATTTTTCAATGTAAACGCTAATCTGGCTTTTACTTGCTAAATTGTAAAAGCTAAATTGATGTGCTTTATCAAATTAATAAGCTAGATGGATATGCTTTATCAAATTCCATTTCATTAAGCTCCTAAACATCCACTGCATCTTCCAATGGCCCCTACAGAGGCCTGTAAACAGTCAAGTGATCCCCTGTTGCAGATTTTCAGCACATTTTCGAATGTGAAATGTTACCAAATGGTGTAGGTATCCAAAAGTATACATTGTTTTCGACAGTAACAACTGTCTCATTCATTTGACTTTCTACAACACCTTGATGCAACGTAGAGGAAGGAGGAGTGACTCACCTTTCCGAGAACTGTGAGCTGCTGAACCAATAGATGAGCACTTTCAGTCTTCCCTGCCCCACTCTCTCCACTAATCACTATACACTACAGACAGAAAGAAACGCACATTACTTACAGTCAGACACCTCAATGATGTGTGCTGAGTTAAATCTGTCAAACCTATCAACAGTCCTGCTACAACATTTTCCAAATATATGCAATGGATCGACATGGTGTTTACCTGGTCTGCATTGTATGATACCATGGACTGGTATGCAATGTCGGCAACGGCAAAGATGTGGGGCGTGTTTGCCGTGCGTTTAGCTCCAATGTACATCTTTGAGTACTGCGCAAGGCAATGACAAAGTATTACACTGACAATGATCTACATAGACAGTAGTCTAAAATGGTGCAGTGGTTTTGTGTGTTTGATAATATCAATCCATCAGTGATGTATGGTCTCAAGGTGCGGACGAGAGAGAGGACAATCATAGTCTCATATCCACTCACAGACTAGATTTACTGCAGAGCTCCTCATGCACTGGGGCGCAATACATTCAATGTGTAGGTCCCATCCATCACAAAGGCACGGAAAACACACAGGTAAACACAGATGCACACGCACATCCAGGTAAACACACCTGCGGACCGTACAGGTCCATGCTATGGAAAGGGTTGACGGCGATGAGGATGTCGCCAACGTAGGTGTAGATTTGCTCCTTGGCATAGCGACTCTGTAGCTGCTCAGTCACTGTGCTCTGAGGATATAACCAAAAGACACATAACCTCTACTACACCGATTTAACACACACATTTCAAGGCAACCAAATGTTTTGAAAAAAGTTGATGTCATTTTGACGTGTTGCTGAAACCAGATCTAGAAATGATCTTTCCTCATGTGAGTATACATCACGCCACGTCAGGGCCAATGACAATGTAAACATCAATGCATCATTCCCAACCAACATGCCATCAAAACATTCATTTCCCGCCCCTCCAGAGACAGGTCAATAAACCAAAACAGAGCAGGTCTAACTACCCGACGATGAAAAAGCCTCTGAGTTGAAGGATGGGCGAAAATATCCGTTGGCAATGGAGACAATTTGTACCGTTCAATGTGTCAATGAGCACTCCGATTTGACAAATCACCCCGTATGTATTTGGGACACACATACCCCTGTCGTTTTTCATTAATCACCTGCTGACAAAGAACCTGAGGATAAGTAATACTAACGATATATTTCAGTCAGCAAGTCAAAAACTATATTAGACAACACTGCTGGGTGTGTTGGGTGTTTCAAGACATTATTGATGTAATGATTGATTATTGATTGTTAGACATTTTATGTAAGTATTTTAAGCCGCCTAAACACAGCCAGTCAAATAGTCTCACTAAGGTTCAATAAAATATAAACATATTATAAAAACATGAATTCTTCATACCTCATCAAGGTTCTCTAGGGTGGCAAGGTCATCGGATTCGTCGGGGACAGGGCTTTGGGACTTCATGTGGGAGCCTTTCTTTGTGTGGATGCGTTCATGCCTAAACAAGAGAACACATGACTATGCCTCATAATGGAAAACACAATGAAAATGATCTGGTTGTAATGTGCACCCTAGGGACACTATAATAAGAAAGGTGTACTGGTGATTATAGTGTTAGTAAATATCAGCAGACAATTCATTTTACTAAATTTTTTCGGGAAACCACCAAGTCCTAAAATATGCCAATGGCGGCTCCACGTAAGCAAATGAGTGAGATATTTTTCCAACAACAGCTCAGAATATGATGCATTAATCCACAAGTCAACAACGCAGCTATATATGAAGTCCATTTTTTCTCTGGCAGACTCGTCTGAAACACCTACATTAGAACACTACAGTATCTTTAGCCGCTCATGAGTTCTTTGCTGGCCGGTTTCTCAGTACCACCTATCTGTCCTTTGCTCCCTGGGGCCCCTCTCTACGCTGCGTAGTGCCAGGCTAAACGGCCTGTCTAACCAGGTGGACAGGGGTTTGAAGCTGACTACAATGGAGCATGAACACCAGATGCTAATCTCTTTTGAACTGACCCCGCCTCTCCCACCTCCTCTCTTCTTCTTTGACCTCCTCCTCTTCCTCCCACTCCCCATTCTTCCCCTTCTCTTGCACCGATCCTATTCCAATATCACCCGGCGCTCGGGTATTACACAGGTAGACGCAAAGTCACTCTGCAAAGGCTTTCTCGTCCTTGACATGCAATCGACTGGCTCTCCAGTCCCTCACGTGTAATGGTGGCACAGCATGTCCTAGTCCTACAATCAATCTCTGTTGATATGAACATGGTGGGGACAACCGCTGAGTGGTAACCTTGTCTTACAGTTTCTTGTGTTGGTTGTCAATACAGCAGCGGCTTCTTTAGGATAAATCCTAAAATAATTTCAATTCTTATGAAAAGTAATGGCTTGGATCAAATAAAAAAGTTTAACCTAGTAGAAATCACAAAATGTTTCTTAATTTTTTTTGGACAATCAATATCAGTGTATGATCACAGAAACGTTGGATTGATTCCAAATCAAATACCCATGGGATGTTCCGAAAAGACAAGCCACAGAACACGGGGGAAGAAGGAACATCAACACAAACATGAACAAAGGACAACGATTCAGGGAGGATGGGGACGTTGTTAGGTGCCATGGTTAAAGGGTGAAAACAGTCTAGAATCCGTTTACATAGTTTGATTGCGGCTAATTATCTGGGACTAGCACTGTGATTACAAACGCTGCACCACTACAGTGAAGACTCTGATTAGACATAGCAGCTAAGAAGAACCAATCCTTCTGACAGTAGCACATAGGCATGGGCGTCCGTTACCTTTCGTTACTGTCTGTGCTTCTGTCTGTCTTTCCATGATGGCTTGAATGACAGAAATAACATTAATAATAACATTTCCATAAGCAGAGCAAGCAAAATTACTTTGGAGGCTCTGGGGTTGCATGCTATGTTGTTTCAGAGGTTAAGGCGGACATTTGGCTAACGCTCAATGTGTTCTCATTATAGATTTCTTCATATGCATGGAAACTAAGGCTGCACAGGGCATTTTGCTTCTTCTAAAAGTGATGGGGGTAGAAACCTAACAGTTAACGTGTATGTGCAATGTGACATGCGCTGGTCCAACATCCAGCAGAGACTCATTTGGATTAGTGTCTCGCTCTCCGACACGGAGCGCTACGCTACGGCTGCTGCTGCCGAGACTGCCTACAGTATTTAGAGTTAACCCCCTGGCAGGCAGTTGTACAAACAAACTATTTACGCTTTTACAATTCAATTATTTCAAGACTGGGGAGAAATTCATTGTCTGGTTTAAGTTGCTAGCTACAGCAGTATGTTTCTTTATAATTTCATTTTATTTAAAAATAACAATAATAATAAATGATTTAATACTTTTTTTGTACATAAAAATATATACTGTACATGATTGGCTAACAGACGTGATTGGGGCGGTACCTTGTTTTCTCGATGGTCCCTATTTGCTGGTTGAGATCTATGAGCTCCATCAGCTGCTTGGGGAGGATCTTCTCTCGTCCAATAAACTGCTTGATGTAGACATGCTGGAGAAGGTCCAATACGTTGGGGCGCAGCTCAAAGTCCTTTATCAGACACCTGCAGTGTCACAGAGGGGGGAGGGGAGGCTGACTCAAGGGCCCTCAGAACAAATTATAACATGTCATCATCTCTGTATCTTTGCCTGACTCTTGCTACCCTCATATTGTGGTATATGTGAAGTGAATATTAACCATGAACACATTTAGAGTCAACACATTTTTAGGAAGAAGCTGTCATCTGCATCTTATAGGGATTGCCATCTGAATAGAAACAAAATGCACACTTTACAAAACACATACATTCACACACACTCAAAATACCACAGATTAGTGCTCCTCCAAACCACTCCCACTGCATTTTCTCAAACACTCACTTGCAGATGAAGTCATTAAAGTTGTCAGACCAAATCTCAGGTTGGTGCAGAGTCGGGGGAGGATTTCTGTGGTGGGGGAAATCAAATGATTAATCGAAAGAAAGTAAGATGTGAATTAGATAAAGAGGGGGGTGGAGGGGCGAAAACAAAGCCAACTGCTCATAGCAACACGATGGAGTGAAATATGAAACAAGTGTGTTTCTTCGTCGCAAATACCAAGAGACTTGTTTCTGCTACACTATTAACTAACATGGAAGGGAAATTAAAATTCCGCTGTACGGTCGTTTTAATCAGCTACGTGCCATTGGTGCAGTAACCTGATTCACTGAAACAAGGAAAACACGAACAATTACTTGATTGTTTACTCCCATAACAATGGCATGGCAAGATGTTTCGAAGCCCATCACAATCACTCACAATCACATGCCAAAACCTCAATGTTTACAATGAAGAAACATTGTAACAGTCCAAAGAGAAATTCCTCTGGGAAAGTATTTACATGGTCAGAGAGGCCGCATGCCCAGGGTTTCCCCTTTTATAAGCCAATGGAGACGGGGACAAACCTTGTTAAGGGTCCCTGCTCACAAAGCCTCGCCGAAAAACAATGGAGCTAATTTATTCTAATTCCCTGTCCTGGTTAAACTGGCTTTTACACAAGCAGGGTGCTTGGCACACAACGGCAGAGTCGATACAGCACTTCCTGGCTGATGCAGTGGAGGCCTTTTTCGCACTGATTCTTTTCGACAATTAATTGCTCTAATAGGAGGGTATACATCTTCTGGTTATCACACGTTACACCCCATATAGACAGTATGTGTGTCAGACAACTAAATGGAGTCAGTCCCGCTGACTATTAAAATGCACTCTTATCTGGAAGACAAACTGGTCTGGCGCCGGTGACCGTGGTCCATATACAGTCAGTGGTCCATATAAATAATACATGGAATAAAAAATGTGTTGTGGATACACACAAAGTCATAAAATGAAAAGAGGTTGAATGTTGCATGTGAAATAACAGCACCGTCCTTACTGAAATAGGGGGATGCACAGGGTATCACATCTATGCATGTTAATCCTTTTCTTTTTCTATGTGGCCTAAACTAACTCCAAGACCCCTGTACAGTCTACACTTTCATAATAAGAATGTTACCCCTACCTCACTGCTGTATGCCGGTGGAGGCGAGCGAGTCACACGGTGAAGCAATGTTCTCAATAAAGAACTCATGTGAGGGGAAACCAAAGCCTTTATACACATTTTCCCTTCCTTTAAAACTCTGTGTAATCTAGACAAAGCCTTGCTGCACAAAGGAACTTTTGAAAAGACAGTTGGGTGGCTAACCTGACACCTTATTTAAAACAAAAGTTGCCGTATTTCAATGGACAGGTCTAGGTGAGTGAGGTGAAAAATACACCTATGGGGTTAAAATCTGCTAGAATTTTTAGTTTCCAATAGATATGTTTGGCGGTTGGTTTTGCGTTAAGAATCCAAGCAACAATAAAGGCTTACCCAAATTACATAGCAAACCATCTGCATGATGAATGGAGTGTCTCCATCGTGCATTTTGTTCCTCAATAGCAAACACCAAGCAAGGAAGCTTAGACGTGGGGAGGGAGAGCTGGACGTGTGGCGAGAGTGCCTGAAGCTCTTGTAACAGCAGTCACATAGATTCAGTGAAAGCCTGGTGATGGCTGATCTGGAGTGCGGCCCCTCTAGCACTCGCACAACAGCCATGATTGCGGGGAATGGCCTGCTTGCATTACAATGCCTTTGTATGCGCGTGTCTGTTGGTGTGTGTTTGTGCTACTCATATTATCTTATTTATGTGCATGTGTTCTTGTGCAAGTGTGTGTCTAAGGAAGGAGGGCAGCGGAGGTGTGCCAGTGTGCGAGGCGGTGTGCACGGCAGTGAGGCTGAGATGGACAATAAGCTCTTAATGCAGATGCTGTGGCTTTCAACCACAATCAGACCAAACGGTAAACATTAGCCTCCCATCTTCTGCTCGTACTGGGCGTGGATTATAAAAACAAAAATTCAAATAAAAAGAATAACCAGGATTCTCCCAGCTTCCCTCCACATGCAGACCTACAGGACTGTGACAGGCAGCCGAGTGGATGGTGAAGGGCCTGTTGCTAATCTGTTTCAGGGCAAAGAAAAGCGTTTGCAATGGAAGGGCTGCTTTTTTACCTGGTGACAGCTCCTTGCCTCACCTAAAGTTACTGAGAGAGGTAATTCATCATGCTGGCTGCGGTACTGTAGATTGAAAACAGTTTGACTAAATTGCTGTACAAACAGCACGTGGTACTGTGTCTTGACGTTCCACTTTCAAATGCCTGGAAAAGGGTGGTCCATAATGGAAAAACATTATGGTCTGCATTTGAAGTGTGAATAAAGGACAGATTGTGTCGAGTTGTTTCCATTCTGCTGTGACATATAAGACATGTTGCAAAGAAAACTAGTCATGCTGGCCTTGGGACAACAGAGACAAAGAAAGGGAGTATACCTGCACTTGCCCCATACTGTATGATGTAACAGCCTGCATTTCATTGTAGATATATAGTGGTATTAAACCCCAGAGGTTGGTGGTCAGCATTTGTTGTTACTTTCCTTTCTAGCCTGAGAACCCAAAATCACTAACACAAGCAAGAGCATTTGAATTAGCCAGCTAAAATTCATAAGTTCTGGCTCAATCAAATACCACACTACTTAATTGGACAGACACATGAGCTGCATTAGTGCTTTGCCTTACCTTGGAATTTTGAAGAGAGCCCTCATTGGGTGGAGGTCAGAGAGAGGCGGGTCCCCATCACCCAGCTCTATGGCAGTGATGCCCAATGACCAGATGTCACAGCGGGCATCATAGGTGGAATCCAGCTGCTGTTCACACGCTATCACCTGCAACAACGGCAGGAGCACACACACACACATGTTTTCACGTTAGTAGACACATTGTAGAGTGTACTAAAAAATGGGAGCGCTAACAATGAGTCTTCTCTTAAGTTGCCTTCAAGGAGAGTTTATGGAAGACAACAACTCCCAGATATAGCCACACAATTTCATCCAAATCTGCTTTGGGCAAAATGCGGTGTGAAACACAAAAACACCTCAGTCACTGTCAATGTCAGAGCACGTGCACAGGAATGAGCAAGAAGACACACACAAACACATGCACATATCATGTATTGCTACATTAGGCATGATGCAAGATAACAACCTCTTGGGGTAATAAAGCATAACATCAAAGCTGTATGAAATATGACAATATCAGACATACCATTACATTACATTACACTTAGCAGACCCTTTTATCCAAAGAGACTTACATTTTACACATGTAAATATACAGTGAGTGTGTATATATATATATATATATATATATATATATACAGACAAAACCAGACAAAACCTGTCAACTAAAAAATACAAACTAGTGTATGTTTCTTAACCTGGTAAATAGTACATCTGGCATGAATGCTGTGAATTTCTAATTGAGTATAAAGATCAGTAACAAAATCCAGTAGTAAAATCAAGCATATCATACTGTTAATATTACCCAGCAATTGCACTGCAGACATTATAACAAATGTTCAACCTTGTCTCAAAAAGTAGAGCAGAAAGGCTTACTAATAGTACCTAATCATGCACCCGCGTAACAACCTGGAACACGGTTAAGAATTGTACCTGGCTCTGATTGCTTCTCCTCAAGAAAAAAAGATTATTAGCAGCTACGCCAAACTCCACTGATTGGTTTCCTTGTGTAGAATATACAACTAGATAGCAATACCAACTCGATTCATACTTAATTAAGTATTAATACAGATAACCAACAAAGAATGACTACAACCTTTGCCAAATACAGAGTGTGTCTCTACACACCCTTTCCTCAAGTGTTCCAAACGGCACTAATATATACAAATCAGATTGAAATAACTAAAGTCTAAGTTAAATCTCCAGGAAACAATCATTATTAATGGAACAAAACCAGCTTACATGATGCAAACTTTATGTAAAGTCGTACGTAAAATGCTTATTTTACTCAAGAGGACATTACAAAGTGACTTAAAAACAGGATCCAATTTTACTGTACATACTAAATACTTTTTTTTGCGTTGGAGTTTAAGGACTTTTGTATTGTTCACCGAGAGAGGACCTAAGGACACCATCGTAAGATTATTAAAACAAGTAGGGCTTGTACCTCTGGGGCCATCCAAAATGGAGTTCCCACCGAGGTGTTCCTCCTCAGTCGAGTGTTCGTCAGCTGAGCTGAAACACCTATGGACAAAAAGTACAGCACAAATTGAATTTTTTAAGATGTTCAAATTAGACCGCTTATCCTACTTAAACTCAAATTGTAGATGATCATCAATGCAGATGTATTTTCTCTCTTTTTTGTGCGCTGAGAAGAATAAGCTGTTGAGGAGGATGATCTACCAAGCGGTGAAGTGTTGCTCTTAAATTCCACCATGGGAATTGGATGGAGTTATAAAACTCTGTGTTGCCTTTTAATGGAGCCGTCAGTTCATTCATGGTGAGCAAACAAAGTGACAACCACACAAACAAACAATTCTTTGTTTACACATTCACACATACACCCCGCACTAAAACACACACACACACCCACACACACATACACAAACATTGTCCTGGTATGTTAGATTGTCCTGGATCATGATAGATTACTTTGAATTTCATTTGCTTGGCCCCCATGCGATTTAGCTGGACATTTCAAGAACAGCATTTGAATAGCAATCCATCATGAAAAAAACCTTGGTAGAATATAGCTATGTCCAACCCCTTTTGGTAAACAATCAGAATCAAACACACTTGGACCCATCAGAGTCGCAACAGCTCTTTATTGACCATTCGATGGACATCAACTTTTTTAATTTAGCAAATTGCCGAGCGTCCGTACGAGCAAGTGTGTATGTGTAAGCATGTGCGTGCATGGCTGGCTGCATGGCTGTCTGCATGGATTAACGTTTGCATTTGTTGTGTTTGTTTGTAATTGCGTGTGCACGTACATGTATGCCACATGAGAAGGAGCCAGACGAGCACCCACCCTGTGACCGCGTGTCGTGACAACAGGCCAGTCTGTATAAATCAGTGTTGAACAGAGGTAGCGAGCTTCTCACAGGCCAAATTAGATTGTAATGTCAACCCTCCCCAGAGGAGCAGCAGTGGTGAGGACAGGAGCGTTAAGGTCACCCTACTGAGGTAACTGGAGCGTTTTTCTCCCAAAATATTGGAGGGACTGTCGCTACGGTGGAAATTGGCTCGAGATCATCCTCTTCTTACCGTTGTTTCTTCTCAGTTCAAGTAAAAACTAAGTAGAAGGGATGACATGACAGTGACACTGTATGTTTTTCCAGCTCTGCCTTGTTTAATCGTTTGCTTCTGTTTTCCAGGGGCTTTAGCCTTATTGAAAAGGGTTAAGGTTGGCGCTAAAGATGGAGGGAATGCAGGGAGGAGGCGGAATGCAGCAAGCAGCAGATTCTCAGTGGTTCTGTAGTGAACAAAAGAGATCAGACTAATATGGAGGAAGGATATGCACAGAGCTGACTGAGGCATGGAAAGGGGTACTCACTCACTCACTCACTCACTAACTCACACACACACACACACACACACACACACACACACACACACACACACACGCACACGCACACGCACATACACACAAATTAACACACTTCTATGGACATTTAACACATTAGACGTTGCGCAAGTATACTGTACTACAAAACTGTATCTAAATGGCCCAACAACAACAGTCAATGTCACGTAAACATCCTCCAGCAAAAAAAAAAAGAAAAAGAAAATAACAAACATGCATGCACATACCTACAAAATCTGCTGCATCCATGTAACTATGAAAGAGGTTACATATCTTAGCTTAAACTCTGGTGGTTGCCAGTTTCTTCTTACTCCATTAGCCAGGAGGCAGTGCCCTACGGGGCCACGCGACGCCTGGAGGGCCACACTTAATAATCATCAGAGAGATAACACTGTCAATTAGAATATTCATGAAGACACTGAAAAGATAGCCCCCATCCTCCATTTTCTTTCTTTTTATTTTTAATTCCGGGTCTTTTCTCTCATTTTTCTTCCCTTCACTTTTTCTATGGGGATGATGATTCACTGCGGGGGCTTTATCTTTCCAGCTGCTTAGTGTAGCGTAGCACCCCTCCACGTGAAAAACCATTAGCTCCAGCGTGACGCACGTG
Source organism: Galaxias rostratus (assembly GCA_036024795.1). NCBI lineage: Eukaryota > Metazoa > Chordata > Actinopteri > Galaxiiformes > Galaxiidae > Galaxias > Galaxias rostratus. The sequence continues at coordinate 1,253 of JAVQJS010043096.1, read as the reverse complement.
TTCTCCCCTCCGTCATGGAGGCCTCGCCTCCATCCTATTCGCGCTCTCTCTCTTCTCTCTCTCTCGTCCCTTCATCTCCTCACTGTCACTGTGTCGGCTTCCAAAGTCTAAGGTTTTTCTCTGTGGGCCTGGTCACATTGCTCCCCTGTTATCTTTAGATTTGACTGTTCAGAACTGCCTGTCAGGGACGCATAAGGAGTTTTCACATAACTGCAAACATAGCTTGAACATACCCAACTTCTAACTCTCCTCTGTTCCTATCCTTATCGTAATTTCATCCGTTTAATGGATTCATCCGCATGGCACAGCCCTGCAGATACCACTCTTATCGAAGATTCATGTTGGTTTCATCCTACCACGATGATCTTATCAAGTCGTAAAATATGACCTCAACTTGGACGTCCTTGCTATGTATTGGCACAAAAACAAATAAAAACAAACCAGAGGAAGCTGTATGAGGTTCGTTAGCATCAGTGAGACTCTAAGATACCAACTTTAATAGCATAACCCTTTTTTTCCTTCTGAGATCGCCACAGATCATTTAGACAAGACCAGATTTAGAGTAAGAGCAATCAAATGAGGTGTCTGGAGGTGCCGCCTAGAGTAAGAGGAAGAGTGAGGGGAAACTGCTTTTTTGTAACTTTATTGGAATTTCTGAACTGAGGGAAATAACATGCAATAGTAGCATGAGTCATGTCATGCAAAATGACTCACAGTGCGGAGAAGCATAATATTTTCATATCAGTGGGATGCATGTTTGTGCTGCCATCAGCTGCCAATTTGGTGCAGTAATGTGTTAGTATTACCCATCTGTATTTAATATTTGCATAGCTGGTATCCTGAATTTTCCAATAGGAGAGATAGCAGAATTCACTTTGAATACAAACAAGGAGTAGACTGAAAATTTCCAAACTGCAGGCTTTATTTAGCATCAAATAAAGCTGAGTTGGCCTATAGGATCACAACTAAAATTGTCTAGCCTTGTCAATCATTGAAGTACATTTCGCAAGTCTACAAGTCTACCCCAAAGTTCTGGCGACTCCCCAAAAAGCTAATAGATAACCCCTAATTTTTGTCATCCCATTTTAACTTAATCCAGTCGTTCTTGTTGTCTATGGATTTTAGCATAACACCTTTCTCCCTTCGGCCCTTCTTATTTTCCCATGGTAATGAAGTAAGTAGGCATGAAGTAAATTGACCACAGATCAATTGTCTTTAAACATGACTTTGACTTTCTATATATTTGTGAGTGT
>JAVQJS010043079.1:0-33290 GCA_036024795.1 Galaxias rostratus | reverse complement strand
ACATAAGGAATGCAGATGTTTCCACACAGGTGCACTGCATGGTACAATTAAGCAATTAGCGTGGATCATGCTCTGTTGCATGTATAAAGATGCTGAGCATGGCCAGTTGATTCAGATTTTTTTTTATACAGATGGCAAGAGGAAAATAGCTATGTGACTTTGAAAGAGGGTCCATTGCTGGGGCACGAAAAGCAGGAGTTTCAGGCACTGGTCTACAGAGAATGTGGAAAAAAGTTATATGGTCAGATAAGTCATCCTTTGTCATATTCTCGGCAAGTGCGTGTGTGGCGTTCCAATTATTTTAGCTTTTTTTTAATATACTTTAAATATTTTTTTGATAACAGTAGAAATTTTCTGAAAAAGCTACATAAAAACAAAATAAGACAAAACAGGAGTGAATAAAATAGCTTTTATTGATATATAAGTGGTTAGGCAGATATAATCCTTGAAATCCACACAGAAGAAGCAATATTTTTGAACACCAAATTTCCTATCGAGAAACAGTCTGTCTCAGTTTTCTATTTACCTGTACGGTTTCATTGATTGTGCTCAACCAGTAAGAGGTTTTCTTGGTCGATGGTGAGGATATGTCCTCTTTTCACTTGAAAGAGAACGTAATCAAATCTACGTCGTTACCATGCCAGCTATGGGTATGGCTTATATTCAAAATCTAATCACTGAAAAAGGGATTCATGTTTATTTCTAAGCTGATATCAAATTTGAATGTTAGAACATTATAAAACACTATAAATGATCGTTAGCAAGTACTTATCTTGTGACTTCTTGCAATCATTCGTCTAATTTACCACTTTTTTTTTAACATCACACATAAACGGAGGAAGTGCTATCTCTTCTCCTTACTCCCAATGCCATGCCCCTCTCAATTCTCTGCTTTGAGCAGGCACTCTCTTTAATTAGATTCCCTTCCCCATTGATTATACTAACAGCGTTCCAAAGAGCCGGCCCTCCTGGCCAATATTCCATCAAGGTCGAGCTCGGTGGGCTCGAGGGAGAAAGAGGAAGCCTATTGTTAACCATCATCCTGCTACGCCTTATTGTGTGTTTCGCGGCTTCTGTTCTTGATCTTTCCTGTCTCCAGTTGATGTTGCAGTATAAGACCAAGACAAGCCAAGACTTGCTTTCGGCCTTCCGTCCTATATACTATTTTCAGGCAAAAAATATTTACAGTACATAATCCTAATACTTCTTAATTTTTTATTATTTGTTCAGTCGCCATTTTGTACATAAAACAGTTTATGTTCCATAATTCCACTAAATATATTCAGATTTAACCTCTTATGTCCACATCCTTATAAAAACAGTTTGCCTTCAAAAGAAGTATAAATGGTAGGATAGCCACGCATTTACATTCCCTGACTCTGGCACTTAAATTCAATGGCACTGTCATTATATTTCATATTTGTATGTGTCATCTGTACTCTCATTAAGCTGTAATTTTTTTCTGATACTCAAGGGGTTTTGGACAGGTCTGGTCATTTCCTCGTCCAAGTAGTGTAGAAATAAATGTGGACTGTAAGAGTGTGCTGTAGTGGAACTATAACATTGTGTGACCATGGTTACACTCTGTGTTTCATACATTTGGGTGGGCAATGTCTGCGGCTGCAACACAAAGTGACAGAATGTGAATAATGTGGATACAATATAATGTGTATTTTCAGGTGAAATATATCAAACATGTTACAATGTGATCAAATACAATTTTAAAAACATGGCTAGTGTTATATAAGCACAGTGAAGGAACATCAATGATGCAGGTTAATTTTCCGATGGCATTTGGATCTTGGGCAGATCTCTGACTATGGATGGACTTGAAATGGAAATGTACTGATCGACTGATCATCCACTACCCCCCACAAGCCAGCAACACACAAGTTGTTTAAACCGATAACTAAATGAAAAGCAATCATGGTTTTTCATAATGTAGTACAGCTTTGAAAAAAAACAATGCATCAAAAGAAACTAAAATGTATAATAGTTCAGTCAATACTGATATTTACCTTTCCCTTTCCCTTTTATATATGCATATTATCACTGGGCAAATATACACCATGGCTATCAATTATTTACTCTTATTTCGTATGTACTTTAATCTTCTGTCAGTTTGGGACATATCTTTAAACTCATCAACAATTTAAAGGGATTAGGTGTTAAACAGCTCATCCCACTGCTTTAATCAAGATTAAATAAGACATATTATTGTCTACATCTCTGCCTTTAATAGGTTCGAAACTTGACATGACACATTGGTGCGACATGAACCCACAGTGGCAGTAGAGAGCTGTGTACTGACACAAATCTGATTCAAGACTTGTATGCGACCTCCACAGATTTTAAAAGTCATCAGGGAAGGAAAATACACACGCTCGAGATGTAGCCCTTTCTCTCTTCTACTGCACATTAACACTTTCTTAGTCGGGCAAAATGTATGTCTACACTATGTCCTTCCATCATTGATTTGTTTGGCATGAAATGCACATCAGATCAATAACCATCCAATATGAAACAAGTTTCAGAGTGCATACACCCAACTAGAACATTTCAATACATCTAGTACATAGCAATTATTGTACTTAAAAATACAATAGAGAGATTTTTTTAAACCTTTGGCACTGTGGTCATTCCATTGTAAGAACAAAAAGAAAATACATGAACAAGAAATATCCTAGGCTGAACCATCTAGGATCGTCAATGAACAACAAACAGTCATTCACTGAAAAACTAAAAGCCAAGAAAAGAAAGTTGAGAAAAAAAAATAAGGCCTGTGTTTAAATTTGTATCTTTTTGTTTAGTCTGCGATAAAAATTAGCAACTATTACAGTAATTGTCATCCCTGTTTGATATGAAAAACATTAATAGATTGTGAACATGTCCAGACAGTCCCTATAATAATCTTATATTGTTGTCCTAGAAATCTCTCTTTCTCTCTCTAAATCACTCTCCATCAATACTCTCTCTCTATCTCTATCTCTCTCAAATCACATCTTTCTAGCATTCAAAGCCATGAGTAGCTGGCGTGATCTACTCGCTGCCTCTCTTCTTGAGGCGGTGACCTGACTCCACCATGACCAGCTGAGAGTCCTCAGCCACCTCCAGGAGAGCAGCCATGTCTTGGCTGTCTACGCTCTCCAGCTCCCCCTCATCTTCCTCCACCTCCACTTGGTAGCCCACGCCGTCCTCATCAGGAACATCTTCTTTGGGCAGGCCCCCGGTCTCGGACACTTCTACCATCTCGGTGCTGTGAACCACCTCTTCCTCCCCGTCTCGGATCTTCTTCACATGGAAGGTGAACGGAGGCACGCGGTACACGGCAGTCTTGGAGCGGGCGTAGGTGGTGTGATCCGGAGTCAAGGACTTCTTCAATTTCTCCTTGGAGGTGTTGAGCTTGTCCTTGCGCTCCTGGTTGGGGGTCATGCGGGTACTCAGCTTGCCCATCTTCTTCTCCAGGTTGTGCTTGGTCTTTTCCAGGTTCTCTTTGGTTCTCTGCCGGGTCTTTTCCAGGTTCTCGCGGGTACGCTGCTTGGTCTTCTCCAGGTTCTCTTTCGTCTTGAGCTTGGTCTTCTCCATCTTCTCTTTGGAGAAGGCCTTTTTGATGGTGTCTACGCGCTGCTTGCTGGAGCGTTTGATGCGCTCGGCCCGGGACTCTTCTATGATCTCCTCAATCTCCACCTCCTCATCTGAGGAAAGGCCTGTATGGACCTTCTCACCCTCCTCTTCAGGGATCTTCTCCAAGTCTCCCTCGATGGTCTCAACTTCGACTTCCTTGTCTGCTGACTTGAAGGCCTTGGATACTTTGGCAATTTTGCTCTCCTCCTGTGTAAAGCAGAGAACAGTTGGTCAGTTGGGGCAAACACAGGAAGTGGGCAAATTGTTTGAAAATATGTTTTAGATGTTTTTTGTTTTTGTGATGGATGAACTTTCAACATGCTGTGGTCTCCAAGGAAATGAGGTCTACAAAAATAATATCCTGTTTAAAGTTTGTGAAAATAGATTTACATTCTTGTGTGTCTGCTCTGAAACTATTGATTGGACATTGTTCATAGAGGAGATTAACTTAATAATGTAATCATACAAAACTATGAACTGAAAATAGAAAACAATGATTAGTGAATAGTTCAATCTCCTAAATTTTTTATTTCTATTCAGCAACAGCCATATTATATACATAAATAAAAACACAACCGTATAGATCTTTACTGCTATTCAATGTTGCAACATGATTCACTGAGAAAGCTCCACCATGAGAAGCTGAGAAGGGTGTGAGAAATGTGGTTGAACAATGATGCTAAAATCAATAGAATCACTATCCTAGGCTTCAAAGAGCGCCCTACGTTTAGAGCTTCAACAGTAATCTTGAAACCTGAAAGCTGTGCCATCCAGACAACAACGCAGCTTTTTTGCTATCGCTTGGATTGCTCTACACATACAAAAAAACTTTGTGGCAACTCATCTTAAGAACTTTCTTCATCAGATACTGTAGGCCTTTTTATGTTGTTATCACAAAATGCATAAGGGGGTTGAGAATGTGCAACAATGGGCGGTTTAGACTACACCTGGTGACAAAATGTCAGTTTCAATCTGAGTGCAGAGATCTGCAGAACTGAAAGGTTTCAGCAGTCTCACGATTACACCTTTGATAACATGCAGCTGAGTTTGACATGGAAAACCGGGTGGAAAATGCACTAATGCTTTGTATGTAGACACGTGGATGACACTCATTCAATTCATAATCAATCATACGTCACTTCTTTGTCTTTAGAATGAAGGCAGCCTGTCGTCCGTTCAGGCTATACAGTGGAATAACACCCTGCTTCTGAGACTCAAATCAGTGTTTCACCTCAGCGTGATGCACATGGCAAAACTAGTGGGACTTTTCATATCAAAGTGTTTTACTTCCCCCTAGTGGAAAAAACAAGTAGTAGCACCCCTGGTCAAACTAACGTCTTCTCTATACTTTATAGAGTACATTCCTGTGCTGAGCAGAGACAGTTTTTTCAGGACTAATTAAGGAGCCAATATTGCCATCTGTTCTGGCTCGTCTTGACAGCTGCTACTGTGACAGCTGCCACTCACTCAACACCTTAACAATGGTGTTTCCACCTACAAGAATGTTGTGAGTGCGTTACTAACTGACAAGAGAGGGAGGAAGAGCGCTATGCAAGGAATTTTATCCCTCCTAATGCCTTGTGCTGTTCCCAGGGCAGAGGTCTTGGAGCTACGGAGAACTTTGCACCACAAAGTGGTGTGTGTCTCTGCTGGTGTTACTCTACGCCCCACCCTGTTCCACCGCCCCGTCTCCTTCCACTCGCGGCATTCTCCGAAATCCCAACTCCACCGTTTTGCCTCCTCTTTCTCCACTCTCGCACTTCGCACGCCAAGTTACGCTGGAAAACGGGCACAACACTTTCCACAGTGGCTGAGTCACCTTCCCCTTCCCTCCTACAGGAGACCGTGTCCCAATGGCCTACTGTGAAACGAAGCCCGCTGTAAACAGGAACGGCACATGACGCTATTAGGACTCTGTTTGTTACTATGATTCTGTTCTCTCCGCTCCTCCTGGCAAGAGAAGCGCTATCCTCCGCCTGCGCTGGTCTAGATCTTTTGGCGGACACGGTGCTGGTCTTCCAATCTCCGGCTGGAACGGCAGGTAGAGAGAGAGAGCAGCAGCAGGAAGTCCGGGAACAAGGACGTCTCAGTGTGGGATGTTCTCTGATCTCTGCGGGTTTCTGTGTTGTTGTTTTGTTTGAGGGATTGATCTGGGATATACGGGGTAACTTTGGCGTTTAGCCCATTTGAGTTTAGGGGGTGGCGTGGGTTTAGGGGGCTTAGTGAACAGACAAAGAGTTAAATCTGACATCGTCCTCCATTTTATATCGAGCTCTCTTCTGCCACCTACCCTGCCTAATGGATCCCCGAAGAGTGATAATCTACTGTTCGTTTGACTGGACACAGCCAGAGAGGCTGATTGGCCAACAGGGGATGGGCTCATTCCAAACCAATTGAAACGCTGGGCAATCGAGATCTGCATCTCTTTGCCCCAATTAGGCTGCGCATCGAGTCGATTCACCGGGAGGCTGCCGTGAAACACAAAGCAATGATAAACTCTCCCCCCAGTAATCAGACTTTCGGAGTAGAGGTTGACTTTCCAATCATTCCCAGCTAATGAAAGCCGGCTGGTAATGTGCCTTGGACGTCCCATCTCATTTGAAGCGTAATCAATCCCCCGCCCCCGTGTCTTTTCTCTCTGCCTCGCTGCCACCTCGAATTAGATCCCTCCTTGTTCTTTCTCATCTCTTTGCTCTCTTTCCGAGGGTATCTGCACTCAGTCTTGTCTATTCACTTCGGGGGCATTGAGTTTTGGCCCCGTCTTAATCTAGGTGTTGTGTAGTTCCTGGCACCATTCTTTTGTTACATGTGATTGATAAAGCGGGCAAGAACTTTGGCTCCAGAGTGGCAAAGTTTTCTGTCGACCCAACACACTGGACGGGGGCGGGGAGCGAGGGCTCGCCTTTGCACTGATTATAAAGAAGAAATGTCCTGTTTGTATGCCTGTGCGTGACCAGACGCTGAACGTAAAGAGTTGTTTAACTAAAAGGCTTAAATTAGCGTCAACTTTGAAATCCCCTGCGTTTCTCCCCAAGCAGTCATAAAGCCAAGTATCCCTGACTTTTATCCCTCTTCCCATAACACACTGGTGCCAGGAGAGCCTATCGTGAAATGGACCCTGCTTCCTTATCTGGTGCTGTATGTGTGGACTGGGCCCAGTCACCCTGCGCTCTGGGTGTTTATTTTGGGCTCGCCTTTCCCTCTCTCTGGATTCCAACCACCATTCCCTGGCTACCGTCCACTGTAGCATTCTGCTCCCCCTCCCCCCTCCTCTTTGCGAAGCAACCGATAAACATTGAGGCCCGTCTCCATAGCAACCCCCCGCGGCACCATGATGTCCCCAGCTCCCTGATGTGCAACCTGACCAACAAGGCCGGGGGAGTCAGCCTCTGTGGCGGCGGTTCCGCCTCGCGTGAAAACCACAGTGGCCCAACCCACTGTCGATTGCTCTGGACGCCGTTGAGCGTGACCCTTCACTGGAGAGGAGCCTGGACCGTCAGCCCTCTTAAAATGTCCCCGCTCCGATCTGCGTCACGTCAAGTAGGGAATCCAACCATCCGCAGCCCTCCCACGTCACATGACCCCCTGGGGGGAGTGCTCCAACACGGACTCTATTGTGGGGATGTAACGAGACGGTGGGTGCCGCGCCCCTCTCAGCACAATGCTGAATAGAAGTCAAACAAATATGAATTGCTGAAATGAATGGTGGAGCACGCTCAGTGTTGAGCCCACACACAGCGTTCTTTCCAAGCCGTCAGACTGGGACTGGGAACACCTTCACCTAGCCTGCACTACGGAACAACAATCACTGGGCCTGAGCAGGAAGTGGCGGTGGCCAATGGAAACAGTGCAGCCCCCAGGTATGCTGGGAACGTCTGAAGTCATACAAAGACAGGAAACGACACTTTGGTCCAGGTCTGCTATGGCGTGGCACCCACATCCTCTGCTGCAGTGTCTTGGCCACTGGCTGATTGCGATCGCGCAAGAGGGGAACCGTCAACAATGTGACAAGTGGTTCCACGCTTGATTAACGGACACTGGAAGGGACAATGAGAGAGGGGGCGGATGGAGGGGAGGGGGGATGGAAACTCCATTAGTGTCCCTTTGCTGCCTTCCCTTCCCTTCCCTCCGCCCCTGCCCCAGCTGTGGAAAAGTTTGCTCTGTGTGTGTGTGCGGGTGTGTGTGTGTGCGCTCTGGAAGAAAGAGAGCTTGAGAGAGTGTGTGTCTTCACAGAGAGGGAGCTCTGTTTGGTCATGTCTCTTTCTTTCTGGAGCATGGCCTGGATCATAGCTCATGGAAAAGCTGCCAGATGGAGAACACTCTGCGGCTGCTGGCTTGCGGGTCTGCCTGTGTGTGTGTGTGTGGGTGTCTGTGTGTGTGTGTCTTTAAGCGATGCGTGTCTGTATGTGTGTGTGTGTACCGTGTTCGCCAAGACAAGCCAACAACTGTCTGCGCTCACAAGCACTGCAGTCTCTAAGGGAGCCCCTACACCCTGGGGGCACTGTGAACGGAACCCAGCCCAGGGGGCAAAGAGGCAGAGTACACAACACAGTCCCACAGAGAGAGAGAGAGAGAGAGAGAGAGAGAGAGAGAGAGAGAGAGAGAGAGAGAGAGAGAGAGAGAGAGAGAAAGAACACTTGGTAAGAGAGAAATAGACAGGCCGGAGACGAAAAACAATCATGGCGCTGCTGTCGGGAGACGGGAGGTATTTTGTCTCTCCTGCTCTCTAAAGCGTTCCGTGCCTTAGGTGGTCTGAGTCTTCTCTGAGGCAGAGTGTTCTCTCTGACTCACTGGCGTTGGGGATCCGTTGAGCCACACACAGTTGCCATGGAAAACGGAGCAAACAAGCACTACACACAGACCGCAGCGAGTTTGACTAACGTCACCGAGGCCTCTCTCTCTCTCTCTCTCTCTCTCTCTCTCTCTCTCTCTCTCTCTCTCTCTGTTTGAGTCCTCCCTTTTCCCTTTGGTCTCATGATACCAGAACCAAACAACATTAAAATATCAAAATGGTGTGCGGCTCCTATAATCTTGTGACTTCGCAGTCTACATAAGAGGCATTTGATTTGATGCACGTCACATACCAAAACAACTGTTACCACAGGCGATGAAGCAAACCTCCAATCGCTCATTTAAATGCCTTTCTGCATTTGTCTTTATGTGGAAACAAATCCATTCTGAATAGGAGCTAAATGAATGTTTTACGTTTTTGATGGCATATCAAAATCGGTTTTTCACTGCACGAGGATAGTGTTTTCGCTGGTGAAAAGAGGACTAGTTGTCCAGTGTGTATGATTACACAAGGCCCCCATCCTTTGGGATCTGCTATCCCTTGCCACTGCCTGCCGACACAACAAGCCATGCGTACATGCGAGAGCAGACAGACACATACATAGAGAAACACAGACATGAGGAACACACGCCGACCCTCTGGAGGCAGTGTGATGATAGGCTGGTGAATCACAAAGGCAGCAGCTGTCTCGCCCTGTCCGGCCTATGCAGCTGTGCCGCACACAGCTATCACAATGACTGATGTCACTGACCCTGCTGGGGAGGAAGTTTAGAGCCAGCTTTGGAACCGAGCAGAGGGTTTAGGGTAAGAGACCGGAACGGTCCTGCAGAGACACGCTGGACATTGTCTAACCAAGGCCGCAAAAGGATTCGGGCTGAGTTCCAAGCACTTTGGCTGGCATCTCTATTCTCCTCTCATGGCTCCTTCATCCTATAATACCCTGTCTTACACACTCTCATGACTGACACCCTAAGCAGAGCATGGGATTTGGCTGTGTGTTTCCTCCGGCAGTTAGAGAAAACCTCATGATAGCGATGAAAGACGGGCACAAAGGCAATTTTGTTTCATATTCTTCAAAAAAATAAAACGGAGGAAAATCCCCTATCTGGTGTAGATCACATGGCTACACAACTGGCCAGACGGGAATGTAACTTGTTGTTGGCTTTGGCACACGGACCGCAGGTTTTCCTCCGTTTCCCCCACTGTGTGCCCCGTACCAGTCGCCATGGCAACGGCACCGTGATGTGTAGGTTTGCGCGCTGCAGGAAAGGGAGTTCCCATGCCTTTTTTTTCTGTCAGGATGATTTGTTCCTTTCACACGTAGTGTAGAGGTCTGGGATATCCCTTTTCCAGGGTTCAGCCTTCCTGTTTCGTGGCCCTCGGTGAGTCAAAGCAGAGGAATCCCGGGATAGCCCCGCTCTGCCAGCACGGCACCATCAGGCACTGAGCGTTTACATTTTCACATATGGCACCACACACACACACACACACACACACACACACACACACACGTAACATGTGCTCTCCCTGATTGTTCAACGTGCACCACGTCTGGACATAGTGACGGACGGCGAATCCTGTCGTGTTGATGCCAGATCGGCACAGAGGTACAACTTTCCATGTGTGTTGAATCAGGCTGCGGTTACTGGAAATGTACTCACTCGCATCACAGGGATTTATTTGAACAGAGAAGCACTGGGGGGCTTGGGCTAGGGCCGGACGCATGGGATTCATCTTACTCAGCCATCACTGATCTGTGCTATTACAATGTCAGCCATACAATAACAGTTGCATTACAAATGCAGCGGATTGAACCATTACCGACCACTCTATTAAACTCTCCACCTTCGGCGGCACCCCCTTAATATAATAAACCCAAGCCAACAAGGCATATTCCCAGCAGTCTTATCAGAGTGGGGCTATCAGAAATCTGAAAGGCTGTCGACTAATGAGCTGGCCTCCCTGTGAAATAACACCCGGGGAGTTGAGACACCATCCATACTGCACTCCTGGCCCCCCTCCCCTTTTCCCTCGGACCACGGCCATTGTGAGGCAGGGAAGCTGGGGGATGTTGCTGCTGGAAAAAGTGAGACGTGACTCACTCTCTGCCTTTGTTTTGGGTCTGTCCCGCTTGGTTGGTATGCTGCTTTTGTTTAATCTTCCATCAGGCCTTGGGCCGTTGTCGAGATCCATTGTTCATCTCGACCCTCTCGGCTAATGGAAAGTGCATGGAAAAACCATCAGCTCTAACATTAACAGCAAAACATGTCATGGACTCAGTGTCGTGTTGGAAAGCTTACCCCTATCCATTGTGTTGGGAAAACGTACTCGGCTATGATTTATATGAATATGAATGAACTGTTGGAGATGCAGAGACAAAGCTCGAAGCCACAATTCCTTCTCCAAAGCCATTTTCACGGCCTTCGCTGTGTAAACGAAATTCCCCCTTGAGACTGTTTCCTAGGTGATCATGGGGTTGGCTAGCAACAAGAAGGAGTCATTCACCAGTGCCTGGCGGTCTGGCTAAACCCTCCTGACAGGCTGTAACTCACGGTACCTCACGGGCCTCTGCCAGAAACACACAGCCCCACTATCCAGGGCCGGGGGAATGCCAGCGCCAGCCAACATTGCCTATAGCCTCTGTGACATGTGAAGGTTTGGCTTTAGAGCCCACTGAATAGAGTTGGCATATAGGTCCATGACATAGACCATCTACTTGACAAAAAGCTGTATGTTAGTTGTAATTTAGGCCTAACAGTTGAAAAGGCTTTCTGTGTGTCTTCAACTCGTATTTGTCTGCCGACAAGTTTTGTGTGCAGATCCAAGCAGACAGAACTCAGAAGGGCCCACCAATACACAGAAATTGTGTACACATGCGGACAGGCATAAAACACACAAGTAATCATAACCTTTGCTGATGATGGCTAAGTGGAGGCTCAACGTGAAACAGAGCACTCCGCCATTCCATTCCACCGCTGCAGGAGTATTTATAATCCAGGCCACATTTCATCAACTGGAGGGATTTGGTGAACAAACGACGAGTTTGGCCGGGGGAGGGTGGGCTAACAACCGCTGGAGTAAACAGCGCGGGGAGTGTACTCCCACGCACTGGGGTGTGGTATGGGAACAGATAGCAGCTGAGCCTCCAGGAGCATGGCACAGAAACTCCAGCTATCCGGATGAGCGGTGGTGGTGGGGGGGACTTGATCTGTCCCCCACCAGGTGGGCCCTGTCTGCTGCTGTGGGCCACAGAAATAGAGGCAGAGGGACCTTGGGGGTGGTGAAGCCCCGGCGCAGACGTCAAGAGCCAGGAACCGATCATTCCTCGGAGCCAAACACCGCCGCTCCACGGAGGCCTGGGCCACACCTGGACTCAGGGCCGCTGCATTTCGACAATGGTGCACATTCAAAAATGCTTTCAGGCACACACACACACACACACACACACACACACACACACACACACACACACACACACACACACACACACACACACACACACACACACACACGCTATAAGCAAGATCAGAAGCGTTCTGGGGGTCTTGCAGTGAGGTTATCCCAGTCAGGGTCAGCTCAGGGGAGCAGGCGGAGTTGATAAGTGGAGGGAAACAAACAGGCCTGTGTTCCAGAGCGAGACGACACAACAGCGAGGAGTCAGCCTGTTTCCACTCCTCAGCTTTCATAAAAACAGTGGTGGCACGCCAACTCTGCTTACATCTAGGCCCCCACCAGTGACTTGCACTGCATTGGAGTTGACGGCCTTAACAAACACGTTGGCATATATGTCTACTACTATGATAGTTCCAATGTTATATACATATATGTGTGGTGTCAGAGGGTCATGGACGGCCTTCAGTCTCAGGAATAGCCAGGATCTTTTTTCTGCTCCATAGATCAAACTGGCAGTGACGGAGTAGCAACTAGAATAACGCTGCCCATCCGGGCACACACAGTCACATATTACAGCAGATCTGACACCACTGTAAAGTTTTGGGACGGGACGTTGACCCTTAATCGGTTCTCTAAACTCAAACATCCATGCGGTCTCGTCCTTGACAAAGTCCTGTCGTCCCACTTCTTTGTGTCTTATCTTATCTGTAAAATATGATCCAAGCGGGCAGACACGCCGAGCCCAAAAAAAACAGGAACATAGGGAGCAGCCGCCTCCTGTTTTTAAAGCAGAACCATACTGATAGAGCAAAGGAGGGTCCTCTTACGCAAGCAGTGGATCAAAGGCAGGGAAGGGAGCGTTCTCCAACCAGGGCTCGGTGCCCCGAGCTCCTCTTACCTATCCAAGCAAACACGAGCGGGAGGTTTTTCTTTAATGAAAAGAACGAAGGGCAGTAAATCACTGCTGAGCGGTGTCCCGCTATGAACTCCTCCCTAAGCCTGGGGAGATGAAGACAGTGGCGGGTTCTAAGCGGGGGCTACCACTGGTCATCGTGAAGCCAATGCTCCACGGAGCCGGGCCCAGCGAGTCCGCGGACCCTGGGAGAGAACAACTTGTAAAGATACGTACGAGTAAGGTTTTCCTAGAGGAGGACGAAGGACATCTTGCTGGAAATGTGCGGCAGAATGTATTCACCAAAGCCAAATCATTAGGTTATCTGAACCATGAATACTACAGCATAGGATGATGGAAATGCACTGGGAAAATTAAATAGTTTCAAGGGGAACTAAATTGCATCCACACACAGTTTCAAATGGATACTTTGAGTGCTCTTTAACATGCCGCTGTGGCAGGGAGTAATTCACAAACGTGAACCATCAGAGGGACAGCTAGTTGACTATTCACACACACATACACACACACACATGCAAATACACACACACACACACACACACACACACACACAGACTGGTATTAGATGTCTCAGTGGACGTTCTCGATAGAAGAGCTGACACGCAACAGTGAAATGTAGAGCCTGGCAGACATCTCTCCACTAGCCCCAGCAGATGAAGGGGAGGGAATGCCACGAAGGGAGGAGGGAGGAAGGGTACAGACGGTATGGAGCAAGTGGGTGAGAGAGCAAGAGAGGGGGGTGGGGGGGTAGGGCTGCGATGCCGAGAGCCAATGTGTGAGATTTGGAAAGAGCAGCGGAGGAGCAGGGAGTAGAACCAGGGAGTAAAGTTGGACGAAGAATATAGTGTGTGAAGGAGTAGGAGAGAGAGTGAGAGAGAGAGAATAAGAGAGAGAGAGAGAGAGAGAGAGGGAGGTTGGATGCCGAAGGGATGAATCAGAGGGCTAAATTGGTACGCAGTCTGCCCCTACACTTCACTCTCTGCTCTCCACGTCCTTTGGGAAACTGTAGGAGCACTTTGTAACGCCCCTCAAACGACAGGCCTTTCTCAAGTGTGTCTGAAAGAAAACGTCTGCTAGGAATGGACGGATGTAGTGGGCAAAAGGCTGGGTTAAAGCCACATAGCTGAACCACCGATACTAGGTCAAAGGTGTGGGCTCAACTAGCCCTGGGCTGAGACGAGGTCTGAGCCTGGAGCTACGACCGGGTCTGTGGCTGAAGCTGCAACCTGGTCTGTGGCTGGAGCTGAGACCAGGTTTGGGACTACAGCTGAGACGAGGTCTAGGGCTGGAGCTCAGAAGAGGTCTGGGAATGGAGCCGGGCATGGGGCTACGCTCGGTCTGCGGCCTTGTAGTTGGGCGTACGGGTTGTAAGTAAACAAGACGTTGAACATCCTCTCGGGTCTGCCACATGGCTGTCGCTGTCCCTGACTCCGTGCCAAACTAGACAGACCTAATTAACCAGTGCCACCCAACACCATTAGGATAAGGGCTGCCAAGAGGCACACAGTTGCTTCTAAAACGCTGGGCACGCTGGAGTGGTCTCTGGCTCCTTTGGATGTACAGTAAAACAACGCATGTTCCTGATACCAGTTCCAGTAACCGATATCGCAGGCCTGGGAGAGGGGCCGCGGGTGTTCTGTGTCAGCCCCACACCTTCACTAAGGAGGCCCTAAGGCCGAGACAAAGGTGGAGGGACGGACGGATGTGTGCAAAGATAGATACGCGGACGACGTCCACCTGGTTCCCCGAGACTGTTCGCCGGTTCCAGGGAGAGGTGACGACAGAGGGAGCTGGGTCGCCGACAGCTGCTTTGAAGACCCCTCAGGAGAGGTTGTTAATGTAAGAAGTCAACCGCCCTTCCCAATAAACAGACCACCCAAGACCACGACACCCACACAGCACCACTGTGTCTCAATATGGAGGTGAACCATTACGTTGCTTTACAGGGACTCATAATCCAAGCCACAAAGAGAGTATGCTCGGAGAAAGTGAACCATGCGTCCCTATTAAATAACCTCTGCATACTCAAAATGGGTGTTGCTGCACAGGTTAGCTTCACAAGGGTGGTTAACTTCACAAGAAATACTTACTTGGTTCACTTCGAGTCGGAGAGTGATTGTGCGCGGCGAGCAGGAGACGCTTCCCCTTGCCTGCCACGCCCTGCTGTCGCTAGGGCATAGTGCAGGCGCTGATGTCGATCCAGGTTTAATTATAAGGCATCCCTGTCAAGAGTATTTCCCTTAGGCTAGCAATATGGGGGATTGTGGCTATTCCAAGCCGGAAGAGACATAGTGAGAACATGAGAGGCAGAAATCTGCACCTTAAAGCCGACACCGGGCTGGCAGAGCAAGCACTCACACACCTAGCATGCAGACGACAGCGCAGGTGGGCAGCATACCTCGACGCTGACCCCCGCGGCAGTGTTCTTTCTCTGTGACCGTAACCCTCACTCTGTATTGGTAACCTTAGACAACTTAAACATACTTTCGCTCTCTCCCTGTCTTTCCTGAGCTGCACAAGACAATAACGCAATGGTTGACCTTGGACCTCCACTCGTTTCCCCGCTGACACTATCTCTGCATCTGAATCTCTCTAACAAGCACACACACGCACCCAAGCGCAAGTGCACGCACGCGCACACACAGGAGGTTAAGGAGTTTTGAGCATATACAGACAGGGGAGCACCTAGGCACAACAGGCCCCAGGCAGACAGTGGGAAGGGTTGGGAGCCCGTGTTGATTTGCTATTACTCCCTGGCCCAGATCTCTGAGCGTCGTTTAACCTGACACCCTGATGCTGCTGGCAATAAATAGAGTCCAAACGCGGCTACGGCAGCAGGGAAGCAACAGTCCATACGACTGCCGGGAAGTCAAAAAGACATGGGGAGGGGGGATTGAGGGGTAAAAAATGTAGACAGTAATAGCAGACAGTTAAAATATTACCACATAATGCAATGGAAAGTAGTTTAAAGTGATGGCGTCAGGGCTCAGAGTCGGTCCAATGGCGTTGATGAAGCAACAACGGAAGCCTGAGGAATTTCAGAAACGGAGCATAATACCACTGGAATTCGTTTGACTTTGTTGAAACTTGATTAAGGTTGGATTCTGGGGAGGAAGGACGGAGGAAACGTGTGCATGGGAGCATAAAGCTGTGGCATAACCATGCTTTCCTCTGTGACTTCACCGCCTGCAAAGGGCGTTCACACAAGTGCACGCACACAGACACAGGTATACAAACAAACACACACACAAACACACACAGACAAATGGATGAATCAAGGTGGAGCGGCCCTGGGAACGTGTCACACCGCGGGGGGCCACTGCTCTAGCCTGGTCATTTATAAAGCCCCCAGAGTCTCTTATTGGACCCCTGCTAAATGCCAATAGTGTAACCTGCTCCCTCGGTGGACATTCTTGGAGAGGTATCTGAAAATAATATCGTACTCGCCAATTCAGAATCCACTGACAACTTTGGCCAGGTCTGAACGCTCAGACGCTGCCTGTTCTCTACTCACTATTGGGGGTGAATGGGGGGCTGGGTCAGTCTAACTCAAGTTGAGTCAACACCAGGTTTTGGAAGTCCACAATTGCAAAATGAAAGCTGCCATCTGTTCCAAGTCTCCTGTTTCGGCACCCAGCTTGAACGTGAGTCCAAAATGGGGTGTTCCAATTGAGAGTAACAGATTTAAGAAAACACAGAATAAAAGGTGACATCTTGTTTGGGAGAGTAGGATTTCGTGCACGGCCTAGCAGCTATTCACAGTCGCATGGGGGGAATCCACAAGTAAGAACAAAAATCCCAGGCGGACCATGTCAAGCAGGTCTGCAAGCTGAAAGCTATTAGCTAGACATTACAGCACGCCATTCTAAAAAAGATACAGAGTGGTTGTGTAGAGAGATTGGTGTGCTCCTGTACCCTCCCCCCCTTGGCCTCGGCTGCCAGCACAATGGCCATGTTACACTGGGACTATTTATTCGCAAGAAGTGAGGGCTGTACAACATGGTGGTGGAACCGAATGGCTGTCCAATCTTGGCTTTGCTTTAACGTTTACAATAGGCAGAGCACGTGAAACTCTCAAAGTGAGCTCAGTCCACCCAAAAAGATTGTTAAGCCCCCATGATGACCAGGATACTGATCAATAAACTATGGCAAAAGAAGAGAAATTGAAATAAAGTTCAACTATCTCCCCATATTGTGGTTATGTGCACGGCCAGCATTGAGGTGCATGCTCTAACCAAGCCTTTTACTGTGTGGTCTCTTACTATAGCACTGTCATGTAGAGCCTAACCTTTCCGTGTGATGAGAATAGCAGTGCATCAGCGATTCTATATTCATACCCGGTTATTTGTTTATATTGGTAGAAAGGACATGATGAATTGGCGGCGGAGCCCCGCCCTCCAGAATGAACCAAAGCCAAGTCTTCATCTTACACCACACATAGGGTGCCAACTATCTGTCCCCTCCGCCCACCATCGTAGGGCGTTGGTCTGCCTCCTGGAAACCGGCCCCTCTGTCTTTATGGGCCCCATCCTTTTTTATAGGTCCCCTGGGACCTACTGCTTTATTTAGCAGGATTGGTTAATCGTAGGATATTGTGGATATGGGAAGGTCACTATCCACCTACTACTTTGTGGAGTGCCTTGAGTGATGCTGGAGGACACTTCCTGGATAGAGGTGTCGCTGCCAAGGAGGTCACCTCACATTACTAGTACTATCAACACTGTGCCTCTGTAAAAGGATCTACAAATCCTATTGCAAAAAATAAAAGCACCATCAAAC
This sequence comes from Galaxias rostratus, assembly GCA_036024795.1. Taxonomy (NCBI): domain Eukaryota; kingdom Metazoa; phylum Chordata; class Actinopteri; order Galaxiiformes; family Galaxiidae; genus Galaxias; species Galaxias rostratus. The sequence goes on along the minus strand of JAVQJS010043079.1, from coordinate 15,789 downwards.
TGTTTCAAATTACTCATCTAAAATGATCTGTCACTTTCTAAAAAGCTCAACCTTGAGAATGATGAATGACTGAACACACATTTCGTGCAAGTATACTAGCTACTTTTTAAAACTTAGTTCTAACCAACGGGCTTAACTCTGTGGAAAATGCAAATGCACATATCTCTTCTAATTTGCACAACAAAGTCAAAAATACTTGAGGGTCAAGTCACGCCATAATGCTAGGAGCGGGTCACTATGGTGACAGGATATCGGAGGGTTGCTCTGACGTTACAAAAACACTTTGGGTGCATTTCTCACGTCCTCACAACTTTCCTGTGCAACATGGGGAATGCAGTGAGCCCCACTGAAGACCTGGAGGGTGGTTTCTCTAGACACAAGTTGAAAGTATGCATGCAAAGAAAGAAACATCCCTGGGGACTTCGTTTATTGTCCTTGAGATTAGGCTTTAACTATACTTCACTACAAGGTATACATTTTATTAATGTAGTTAGGACTTTAAATAAATATACATACATATATATATATATATATATATATATATATATATAAAGAGTGTGTTTGTCAATCTCCGCTGGCTCACCTGGTAGATTAGGACTTTGAAGTTGCGTCTCTTCAGTAACTCGTTCTCATTGCTCTCCAGCCTCTTGATCTGGCCTGCCTGCTTTTCCAGGTTGGTGCGCACCGTCTTCACATTGACGCTGACCTTGCGCACCTTGTCCAGCATCTTGTTGACAGTGTTGGCTGTGGTGGTGTGGCTCTTCGACAGCTTGGTCAGCTCCCCCTGGATGCCCATCACGGACTTTTCCATGTCTTGCTGCCGCGCCTCCAGCCCGTTCTGGGTCTGCTGGATCTGGTCCACCACACCGATGATCTTGTCCAGGAGGGTGAGGACCATGACGCCGTTGACCTGAGCCTCGGTCTTGGCTTCCGAGCCCGAGGACAGCACCAGGTCCCCCTCCTCGGCGGGGTCGTCGTCGTCGGTGGCCGGCGCCACGGCTGCAGCCATCAGGGCCACTTCCTCTTCATCCTCATAAGATACTTCTGTCAGGGACACCTGCTCCAGCTTCACTCCTGATTCCGCCATGGCTGTCAAGTCCAAACACACACTGCTTGCACGCTCGCTCAGGATAAAAATACACCGCTTTCAAACAACCTACCAGTGGCCACTCTGTTTGAAAAGCTATTGCTAGTATTTTATTCTTCTTCAGAATAAAACAACTTTCTTTTGCACTTTTCTTTCCTACTTTCCTCGTCTCACTTTCTAATCTACTTTGCCTTTCTCTCTCCCTCTGTCTCTGTCTCTGACTCGTAGCCGTTTTCACTCTGTCTGCGTCTGTCCTGGGATGCTGGCCAGCCAACGGGAGTGAAGCCTCTCACAGCTGAGGCATGTGTTCCCTGACTCAAATGACTGCTCCCACCCAGTCAAACTTTTTTCTTTCCTACGCCCTCTTGCTCCCCTTGCTTCTAAGGCTCCACCCATATCCCACCCAACTCTACAAAAACTCAAAGACCCAGACTCCACCTCTGGTAACAAAGCAGCATGTCCCTTGGAGACTATGGAATCAGGAATAGCAACAACATACTGATACATTAAGGATACGATTAACTGTCCTGTCATTCTTGCACTGTAAGCCCCTCTGTTTTTCTATTACTGTATTTAGCTTCCTGGAAACTTTTGGAAATCAGAAATGGCAATATCTTTTATTGAGGGTGAATTAAGATACATGCATGAATGAGGAAAAAGTACAGAGTACGTGACCCAAGAGCAGAATTATTATTTAGGGATAAAAGCATGTTACACGCAAAACCAGTGTTAAAGCGTAAGGCTACTTGTAGCCTAAACGTTTCCCTGAATTTCCAAGAGGTGGCATTATTTCTTCACGAGCACCCATCCCTAAAACAAAACTAATTTCTATAGCAGTTAAATGTATTATTATTGCTTTCATATTACGAATAGCTTAACTAGACAAGCCAACTTCTACTCCCTTGACTGCATACAAAGACTGTAATGGTCAGAAATGACAAGGTCAATTTAGCATAAAGTAATAGAGAAAGCAATTTATATAATGTTTTCAAAACACATACCTCTGATCACTTTGGAAATAGGACATATGCAAAATTGTTAACCTTTGCTTGAACTTCGCAACATAAAAAGTACTAGATTATTGCAATTGTCTAAGTAGCAATTTTAAAATATCATAGAAAATATATTATTGAATGTCAGGCATCGATGCCAAAGGTTTCTGTCATGTGAGCGGCAGTAGCCAGTCAACTTGGCTGGTAGCTTTTGAAGGCTGATCAGCTGAACCGTGCGCAGAAAAAGGAGAGACCGAACCAGGCGAAGCAAGTGAAGTAACTCTATTAGCTAACGTTGTCAGCGAAACAGTAAGATATTACAAGTAAGTTATTATTAACAGATGTAACGCTACTGCTTAGATAAATACGTATACATTAGCTATGTTATAGTTACAATTGAAGCCCAGCCAGCGAACTTTTGCTGAATTACTATCGCCACAGCTGATGATATGTTAGCGTATGCTAATTGCTAATGTTACCTGGCTTCCAATTAATGAACGTTACAATTTTAATCTAGTAATAGGACTTTAGCAATGTAAATTATCTAAATCAAATAGTCACATCCAAAATATTAGCTGTCGTTACTTGGAAGCACTTTGTCACTACTAGCATATAACTACAATGTAAAAATGTATCTCTTACAGGTAGGGGGGTTGGCGAGTTTGAAAAAGGTGGCTAACATTTATTAGTGGTGTTATTTTTGCAAGTTTTGCTAGGTATCTACAAAAGGTCGTAGCTGTGAACGTAGTAACATACAGTCCATCTGACAATATTTGCTAATTGTTGGTTCAATTGGTATGAAATTGGCTAGTAATATATCATGTCAGTAGTGCCCCTTTTTCCTAGCTAGTGACAATGATCATGGGATCATCATGCGGGAAAGCTGTCAGAATTTCCGGCGGCTACTCACACTAGTGTAAACTATCACACTTGACACAGGTCACTTCATTAGTTCTCTTGATCCATACTTACTCATTCTCGCCACGGGGTGTGAGGAACCGTTGGAGGATGCAAATTATTAGATTGAAAACGAAAAGCAGTTGACTTGTTTAACGGAATATGTTAGTATTAGCGACCCATCTCCAATTCAATTGTACTCGTTGGTCCTCATTAAGTGGGAGTGACAAACTAATTCAGCTCACTAAATTAAAACTAAATGTATCTCTCCTTTAGGCGAACCCCCTTATCTACAGGTTGAGCAGGTGCACCCTACACAATCATGGGGGAGCTGTTCAGAAGCGAGGAGATGACCCTGGCCCAGCTCTTCCTCCAGTCCGAGGCTGCCTATTGCTGTGTCAGTGAACTGGGAGAGATTGGGATGGTGCAATTTCGTGATGTGAGTAATTATTTTTGATTTGTTTTGTCCTTATTAAACCCTCGGTATTTTTTAGTATCTCAAGTTTCCATACGAAAACAAAACGGTTGTCATAAAAAAATTCCATGGTGTTTTGCTGACAGACCTGTAGCCTAAGTTACGGATTCTGATTGGTCTGATAGCAGAGCAGTTGCATACCTTGTGCGCCATGTGAATCATGTGCACACAGCTGAGCTATCACATCGAGCATGGGAAACTCACCCATGACATTCCTCAAAATGGCATTTCAACCCAGGCCAAGACAATGGGAGTAACTGTTTATTCTGTTGCAAAGAACTCCATGCTTTGCATATTCTTTGTATGTAAATTTGCTAGGCAACTTCATAAGACGGTTTGCACAGTAATCACTGTTTTGGCATACTGCTTAGCAATATTATATCAAATTATGTGATTAAGCAAATGTTAAAATGTTTCGTTTGCCTTTTCAGTTAAATCCTGATGTGAACGTGTTCCAGCGCAAATTTGTCAACGAAGTTCGTCGATGTGAAGAAATGGACCGCAAGCTAAGTGAGTGTGAACTATAAAGTAGCTACCCTATTTGTGACCCAGCCCGTCTGTCTCAGACCTTAACCGCCTACAATCGCTCACACAGGGTTTGTGGAGAAGGAAATCAAGAAGGCCAACATCCCATTGGTTGACACTGGAGAGAACCCCGAAGTCCCCTTCCCCAGGGACATGATAGACCTAGAGGTGACTATGTCGTCCCAGCCGGGCCCCACTGGGCCTCCCACAGGTTTCAGAGAGCTTTAGCGACATGCTCTCCGACCGTCTGACAAACTGGCTTTTCCCTGCCCCAGGCTACCTTTGAGAAGCTTGAGAATGAGCTGAAAGAGATCAACACCAACCAAGAGGCGCTCAAAAAGAACTTCCTGGAGCTGACGGAGCTCAAGCATATCCTGCGCCGCACTCAGCAGTTTTTTGATGAGGTATGCCACACAACAACCCACTCGTCACCTCACCCTTCCCTGGGTGCCATATTAAAGGTACAGCACACAACGTTTTGTATGCATTCTTTTCTTCCTCTATATGACCATGTACCGGTTAAAAAAAGTTTTTAATCTAAATACAGTAGGTTACACTAGTTTGATACATGTCATTATTAAAAACAGAACATAATTTGTAATGATTGAATATTGAATATGCATTTGTGCGTTTTTGTTTGAACATCCCAAACGAGATTTACCAGGAACTCATGTTTCTTTAACTTGTCCATGTTAGAAATACTATGAGAAAAAGGAAAAACCAACCAAGCCTGTCCCTGTACTTTTGACCTTAATCTGTCGCACTCTACTGCATGGACAAGCAGGTGTGGGCTAACTTAAGATGTTATAACCGTCTTTAAAAGTCCTTATGTGATTGAATAGGGGTAAAAGATTAAGCCTCTGGCAATCATTTGTTCAAGCTTGGGCTCTGCGTGTGTAGGTTTGCACTTGAGGACACTGTAGCCGTCCAACCATTGAAAATGCAATGTAAACTCATCCTTAGACTGGCCCCTTAAGCGATTGTTGTTCATATCTTCTTTTTCAGATGGAGGATCCTAACCTGATGGAGGAGTCGTCTACCCTGCTGGAGCCCAACGAGGCAGGCAGAGGAGCTCCACTCAGACTGGGGTGAGCTCCGCTCCGGCCTTTGTATTGGGATTAACTCCCTCCTGGAGTCCTACCGTACAATCACAGCCATTGGACCATCTGTGTCTAGCTGCAGAGTATTACAAACAGCCAATCACCTCCCACACACCAGCTTAGGCTCCCCAGCTTAACAAGGCTGTTAAGGCCGCGTGTGTGTGTGTGGGTGTGTGGGTGTGTGTGTGTGTGTGTGGCAGGCTTTGATCTAGAGTAAAAAACCACATGCTTGTTCTTTCTTTTTACATGTGGTTTGCCCCCTTCTTTTTCAGTGTTTAGGATGGGATAGTTTACACTAATAGGCCAAAAATGGTGATGCTGCTAGCCCTGTTGTACAGGGCCAATATATTGACATTGGGCTCACATGCCCCAGTGCACATGCTGTCAGCAGTGTCTCTGACTCTTTGTCATCTCCAATTCCAATAAGGACACCCATGTTTATCCCGTGTTCAAACATTCGAACCATTCGCCAACCCGCACCTCCCTTATCTCCGGCAGGTTTGTGGCGGGGGTCATCGGCAGGGAGAGGATCCCCACCTTTGAGAGGATGCTGTGGAGGGTTTGCCGCGGCAACGTGTTCTTGAGGCAGGCGGACATCGAGGACCCCCTGGAGGACCCTTCTTCGGTCGGTGCCTTGCCCATTGTCCCGCCGTCCCAATAATAACCGCGTCTCCACGGCGCCGTGACTCACATCGTGTGGTCCACTGCTTCATGTTCCCACAGGGAGACCAGGTCTACAAGTCCGTCTTCATCATCTTCTTCCAGGGAGACCAGCTGAAAACCAGGGTCAGGAAGATATGCGAGGGGTAAGAGTACGGCTTGGGCTCGGCGGTACACTCCGGAAACACCCGCTTGGTCCCTGAAACGGTCCACTTCAGCCTCCGTCTCACCCACTCTCTCTCTCTCTCGTGGCCCTCAGGTTCCGCGCCTCCCTCTACCCCTGCCCCGAGACGCCCCAGGAGAGGAAGGAGATGGCGGCCGGGGTCAACACCCGCATCGACGACCTTCAGATGGTAGGGACTCTCCCCCTACTCGAACCCCCTGCTTTGGCCTCTCCGTTCACACCAGCCCCGAGTGGCCCTGGTGGCATGGGCCCTGCTCTGAGCGAGGCTCGTTTAGCCTGCTTAGCTGTGCGCTACGCAGGCTTGGTGTTTGTGTTTGTGCTTTGGTTCTCAGTTGTATGCATGTGGAAATTAGTCATGGCTGAATTGTGGCATGGAGTTAAGGCTATATTAGCACATTGGACTGTTGGTTTTCATCACCCATAACACAGCCTACCATCTTCAAAGAAGAATCTCCATACTATAGAGCCCAACGTGCTGTTTTCAGGATTTTAAATTGGACCGTAAAATATCTGTTTTCTTTAAATTTCTTCACATTACATTCTTATTTACTGCTGTTTCACTTCTGTGTTCAACTTGGCGGTGGTTTCCTTTCTGCTGCCCACAAGGCCCTTTTGCTCTGTGACACACACACACACACACACACACACACACACACACACACACACACACACACACACACATAAACCCTCGCACAGCTAGAGGCATTCAATTAGATCAGCACTCTCAGTAGAGTGCTGTCGCAGTTATTATACAGTTTGTCTAAAAAATGACAGCGGAGATGAGAGGCTGGCTGATCTGATTAGGGAGACCCTCAAATTGAGTTACCTCCTGTTTGCAATGTCCCAGTCGCTCCCTCAAAGGCTGGTCCCACCCCGCGCTGCCAGGGCCCAGCAGACCAGGGATATCAGTCGCTCTGTGTTTGGCCACTGCACCCCAAGTGACTCACTTGGCACGGCAAACAGAGGGCACACAAACACACACAGGGCACACTCCTGTAAAACCTGTCCGGCTTGTTGTGTCCTCACCCGTCTCTAAAGACTGTCGGACTCTGCCTAGTCTGACGGCTGGCTGGGCTCTGCAGCCGTCCCAGAGCGGGAGCAGGTCTGGGGCTGGCCTGGACCGGAGTGTCCCCACAGTCTCCGTTACCGGGCGGAATCCGATCCTCCCTGCGCGCTGTCGTTACGGGGGCTGTATTGTTGCACCTCCCCCTGGTGACCGGAGCTCGCGCAGTGCGGTGGACGGCGGCGCCCTCTCCTTGTTTGGACAGGGTGCAGGGCCCTGGGACAGTCAGGCCCCCAGCAGCAGCTGTCTCAGCAGGCGTAGAACACGGTGTTCAGCCGCTCTCACGCCCACCGCCTCTCTGGAATGGGCTTAGTTTAAGTCCTGAGGTGTGACTCACTCACATGCAACCTCTCTGTGGCCGCGGGCCTTCTCGCTGATCGCTCGCGTGTGTGTTCAGCTTTGTGCTGGATGTGTTTCATGTGCTGCTCGACGTGTCTTGAGGATCAGTTCTGATTTGCCCCCCCCCCCTCTCTCTCTCTTTGGTGTGGACGGACAGGCCTCTCTGCTTCTTGTTTGGCAGGCCCTCTCTCCGTCGGATAGGGTGGCCTCTCATGCCCGAGGATGCCCAGAAATATGCTCGCTTCGCCGTTTGAAGCGACACCATTATGCAGCGTCCGGTTGAAGAGCTGCATTCGGGAGGTGGGGGGTAGAAACGCCAGGCTTACTAGTGAGGGGGGTGGGGGGCTCCTGACCGAGAGGGCGAGGACAGCGCTTAGGGCTAAAGCAGCAGGGCGAAAGTGTTGAGCTGTTTGCTGTTCATGAGGCAAACACTCTGTGTGAGTCACACTGGTGAGTGGCCTCAGAACATCCCTGGTGACTCAGACCTGCAGGGTCAGTTAGCCGGTGGCCATCCCATAATGTATGATCACCCGATTCATAGAGCCTCTTCTATGAATATCTTGAAATGGATTCACTCACGGCTCCGGTTGTGCACATTTAGTGAGAGTTCATTGGGATTTCGTTGATACGCTCCAACTACATGCTGTGTTTGTTTTCCAGCGGGGGTTACCGGTGGTGGTGGCGACACTTTAATTTGAAGACGTCGAAATTCTTTTTCTATCCGTATTACCCCACAGTGTCTTCTGTGTCCCACCAGGTCACTTTCCTCCGTTAAAGTTCATCTCCGGTCGCTCACTTCCCCTCCTAGGTGCTGAACCAGACAGAGGACCACAGGCAGCGCGTGCTGCAGGCCGCCGCCAAGACGGTGCGGGTGTGGTTCATCAAGGTGAGGAAGATGAAGGCCATCTACCACACGCTGAACCTCTGCAACATCGACGTCACCCAGAAGTGTCTGATCGCCGAGGTGTGGTGCCCCCTCTCCGACATGGACTCCATTCAGTTCGCCCTGCGCAGGGGCACGGTGAGTACGGGGTTGGGGGGATATGGAACTTTATGTACGGCCAATTGGAAAGCACACAGCGTTCTCCGTAATGGGATTAGATTTAAAGGCCCAAGTAGGGATGGGAAGGTCCTTATAGGGCGTGGGCTCTGTGTAACTCGTGGAAACTTGGGGATTTCACATCAACCAGGAGGCTAGATCCCTGACAGGGATATGCCCTTGTAGAATTCAAGTGTGCACGGAATACTGAGCCGGAAAAACATAGCCGAATTCCGCAAAGCCCCGGTAATTGCAGAGTGCTTGTCGTGAGAAAATCTCCTGAAAAGTGCCTCCCTGGATGTATGTTTTTCCTCCCGCGCCGCGGCCGGCCGGTAGGGTGCGTGTAGGCGGAGGCTGTGGTCGGGTTCGTGTCACTCCTGACCTGGCGTAGGCCTGGAATAGATCTGGTCTCGTAGGGCTTAGCCTCGTCACTCCCAGCACTCTCACCCCACGCCGTATTAATTCCAGACCTGTCTATTTATAACCCCCTCTGGTCAGCCCGGGAGACACAAGGCCCTTGGTGGTCCTTCATAACCCCCAGGTCCAGACCTCGATCCCCACAGACCAGGCTGGTTAGCGTCACTGATCCCTCTCCGTGGTGAGTGTGACTGTTGGCTCGGCGTGACTCACGGGGAGCGGGACGGGCGAGGTCTCTGCTCACCCGAAGCTCACAGGGAGACCGATGGAGGCGCGGCAGGATTCCTCCCGTCACTCCCGGGGGCAGACCAGGCCCGCCACACATGTTCCCATGGTTGGGGATTAATGGAGAGGATCGGCCAAGTCGTGCAAAGCCTTCTTTGGATGTGTAGCATGGCAGTGGCTGCCAGTTGGCTTAGCGAAGTGTTTCACAGTAACACATGATTACCACCCTGACCCTTGTGAAACGTGTGTGTGTGTGTGTGTGTGTGTGTGTGTGTGTGTGTGTGTGTGTGTGTGTGCGCGTGTGTGTGTGTGTGCGTGTGTGTGTGTGTGTGCGCGCCGTCCTCCTCCAGGAGAAGAGCGGCTCCACTGTGCCCTCCATCCTCAACAGGATGCAGACCAAGCAGACCCCGCCTACCTTCAACAAGACCAACAAGTTCACCTCGGGTTTCCAGAACATTGTGGACGCCTACGGGATCGGCAGCTACAGGGAGATCAACCCAGGTGACCCCATGCGTCCCCCCCCCTAACCCAACACTTATTCTCCCTGCTTCAGCCCCATCTCCTCAATTCTCTCAGGGCTCTGGTTCATGCATTGGGCTGTGCGTTTTTCTCAATGGGACAGTTGGGTTTCCCCAAACGATGCATTCAACAGCATCACCGTTGCCTAGTGATTAGGACCGTTTGTTGAATTCTTTACCAATTCAAGACAAAAATATATTTCCATCAACTCGAGATTTAGGGGTGAGGATGTAATCGGCGAGTCACCAAATAAGCCCATTTTAAGTTATTTTGAGAAAAAATGTAACCCAATACACCAACAAAAGACCTGTTTACCCAGCTGGCTCCTTGAATGGCCAATCCCAGCTGGTGGCTCTGCTCCATTGCCAAGTCCGGTTTGTTCACCCATTGTCTCTCACGTTCGGTGGCCCATTGTCACCACGACTTCACCTGCCATCCCCCTCCTCCTCCTCCTCCTCTCTCCAGCTCCATACACCATCATCACCTTCCCCTTCCTGTTTGCCGTCATGTTCGGGGACCTGGGCCACGGGGTGCTGATGACCTGCGCCGCCCTCTACCTGGTGCTGCGAGAGAGCAGGCTGCTGGCCCAGAAGAACGACAACGAGGTAGGGGGGGCACGTCCACCCGCATCCCCGGTCATAGCCCCCCAGCAGCCCTAGGCCGTCCCCCCGGTGCTATACCAGGGCCATGCCTGGGAACGACTTGGTCACTTCACTTCAGCACGAATGTAGATGTGGTTTGGGCCTGTAGTATTTCCATACTGTGCCACTATTAGTTCAGTAACGCCACAGTAATGCAACTCTTTATTGTTGTGATACGCTGCTGAACGGAATTATGAACCATGAATCTGAAGTAATAATAATTAATGTAATTTTCAAGACATTCACAGCGCTTTACACAAATAGCTCACCAATTAATACCCACAGAACGACAGCCTACAAACACTACACTTGGTCTCAGTGATACCACGGCAGCCAAGCCGTGCGTCAGACTCGCTCACACACATAGGGCACACAGACCAGATGAACTGTCAAGTCCCTAGTATTTCCTAACCCTGAGGTGTGTCCCTGTGCGTGTAGATGTTCAGCATGGTGTTTGCTGGTCGCTATATAATCCTGCTGATGGGAATCTTCTCCATCTACACGGGCATCATCTACAACGACTGTTTCTCCAAGTCCCTCAACCTGTTCGGCTCGGGCTGGAGCGTTCGGCCCATGTTTGATGCCCGCGTCGGGGGCAACTGGACGTGAGTCACCCCCCCCCCCCCTGTCCTTTTATGGTTGCGTGGTGCCCGTTGGTATCGGTGCCCTGGTCAATGATTGTTGACTCCTGTGCTGTGTTGGCGTCCTCGTCAGGTTCCAGATTGTGGAGCAAAACAAAGTGTTGCAGATGGACCCCGTCATCCCGGGCGTGTTTGGTGGACCTTACCCCATCGGCATCGACCCTGTGAGTGTGTGCCCCTGGCGTTCCGAGCCATCACGCTTCACTGCTGGGGGCGTCAGTCTATTTGACTTTGCATTTGACCTTTGTGACGTCCCGTTCCCCCACCTCGTTGCCTTCCAGATCTGGAACATCGCCACCAACAAGCTGACCTTCCTCAACTCCTTCAAGATGAAGATGTCCGTGATCCTGGGGGTCATCCACATGCTCTTTGGGGTTTCGCTCAGTCTGTTCAACCACCTGTGAGTCCCCCTCCACCTTCGTCGGGCCAGCCTCGGGCCGCTGCAGTGCCTAACTCCCCTCTGGCTCCCGTGCAGGTACTTCAAGAAGCCCCTGAACATCTACCTGGGCTTCATCCCCGAGATCGTCTTCATGGCCAGCCTGTTTGGCTACCTGGTGCTGCTGGTCTTCTACAAGTGGTTGGCCTACGACGCCAGTACCTCCCGGGAGGCGCCCAGCCTCCTCATCGCCTTCATCAACATGTTCCTCTTCAACTACAGCGACCCCACCAACAAACCACTCTACACGGGGCAGGTCCGACCCTCCCCCCAGTCCGTGCCCTCCGTCTTCCAGTGGACACGTGTTCATTCCCTCACCTATGTTGTCCTAACCTTGGTCCTCCCTTGTCTCACTCTTTCTCCGTGTGTGTGTGTGTAGATGGGCGTTCAGTGCTTGCTGGTGATCCTGGCCCTGGCCTGTGTTCCCTGCATGTTGATAGTGAAAACGCTGGTTCTGCGACGGCAGTACCTGTGGCAGAAAAACCTGGTAAGGGCCGCTCTCCTCCCACGCCAGCCGCTCACACAACGACTTTGCCACACATCGGTTAAGGGGCCGCCTCGCTGGGGGGGGGGGTGGTTGAAACCGTGCACTGAAAGGAAAGTGGATGTAGCCGCTTCCCGCCGAGCAGTAACCCCCTGACCCTCCGTTCTCCTCCCGCGCCGCAGGGCACCCAGACCTTCGGAGGGATCCGGGTGAGCAACGGGCCCACAGAGGACGAGGCGGGCATCATCCAGCACGACCAGCTGTCCCAGCATTCAGAGGACGAGCCCGAGGTGAGCGCCCCCCCCCTCGTCCTCCCCTCCCTGGAGCTTGTTTTCTGGCTTTGTTCGAGAGGCTTCAGTTCGGCTCGGCGCAGGTTTGAGAGCCATCTCTAGTAATGGGATCAAGCCCGTGTCGCAGGTGGAATTGCGTTCAATAATTTAGGCTGACGAGCACCGTCGTACATCCGACCCCTGTCCTTCTAGTTTCCATTGCCTTGGAATACAATGGCTCTGTTAAGTAGGCGGTGGTTGGCCAGAGGAAATTACATTAACCTTACAACGACTCCAAAACATGGGTTTTTGGAGAGTTCCTCGCAGACCTGGACCGTTAGCCGCGCAGCTTTGCTGTGGATTGCTTCCAGTTTCCCTTTGCCTGATTTCCCAGATCTACGGCTCTCCTGTTCCACACATAAAGCATTTATATACACACGTAAAGCAATCCAACCAGCCAAGTCCTTTGTGTTCCCGTTTCCCTGTGTCATTGGCCGGAATGCCGTTTCAACATGGGGACGGTTTATGGGTCCTGCCACGCAGGACTTGTGTATTGTTTTACAAGCTCCAAATAGACCTCCCTCGTGGCCCCCATCGCCTTGGCTGACCCTTTCAAGCACAGGGACATTTTATGGCTTTAGATATGGCTGTTTTTACAGCGGTTTTTCATTGCTAAACACCACTCCTTGCCATTTAAGACATGGAACTGCTCCCCCCTCTGGCTGGATGGCGGGTCACAGCAATAAATCCGCTGTTTGTTTAACAGGGCAGACATTGTTTAACAGACACCATAACAAGCTTCCTGCCCATGAAGCGTTTCACTAATCCAGTCGAGTCTGTAAAGTAGCGACGGCTCCAAATCGCAACAGATACGCCCGTATGTCTCTAACTCCACACACACACACACACACACACACACACACACACACACACACACACACACACACACACACACAGACAAACAACACATTTTTGACGACAGTCCCTATTCACTTGTATCCCAAATCAACGCATTGCTAAGTCAAGCCTACTCAGACAATCCGCTAGCTAGGAGCTCTCCGGGCGTGTCGGTGGAGCTCAGAGGGAGTAACCCTAACAGACCTTCCCACATACCCGGCATGCCCACCTGCTCGGTCGGCTCAAGTAGGTCAGCGCTTAGAGGGGGCCGTCGCCGCTCCCCATCCCCGGTTACCACAGAAACCCGCGGACACAAACACCGTCACCACGTGGCCAGAGCGTCTCCGTGGGGGGAAAGGTCCGGGAGCGTCAACAGTGGAGCGTTGCCACAGACTGCTAGGCACGCCTAGAGCCTGCGCTTTGCAGCGCCTGGGGACTCTTCCCTTCCCTTCGCTGTCTGTCTCTCGGTGTTTCCGGTGTGTCTGCGATGTCGTTTTACTTTCGACCAACTAACCCACTTCCTCCCCACGTCTTGTTTTTGTGCCTGCATCATTAACCCGAGTCTAACCTGTGTCCCCTGTCTTTCAAGGCGGCCGAAGAGGAAGTGGTAAGAGACTCGTGACCTCACACATTGTGTCGTCAGACCCTCCACGCCCCCACCCTCCCCCGCAAACACCCACACAGCGCATGTCCTGCTTGTCAATGTCTGCCTTTTTTAGTCCGTCTGTGTGCCGTTCCGTGTTACCTCCTCCTCCTCCTCTTCCTCTTCCTCCTCCTCCCCAGCTTCAGTGTGTTTGTGTGTGGCTGGGGTCGCTTCTAGAGAGCTCCTGGTGACGTGGCTTCACGGTGGGGGTTTTCTTCGACCGTCGGCATGTGGGTGAAGCATCTGATTGGTCAGGGCTTGTGGGTTGCTGTCCAGGCCAGCTTGGTGCATGAGGCGGGGCGACGCAGCTGATTGGTCAGGGCACCTCGTGGAGCCAGGCACGGAAAGCTCCCCTGGGGTCAGCGTGACCTCGCCAATCAGTCCGACCTTTGACCCCAGCTAATGGACGCTAATCCTCCGGGGCCTCGATGAAAACCCAGAGTGTGGTGCCAGCATGGGGCTCTCCCTCGTTCACTCCCTCACTCTCTCCCTCTCTCTCCCTGTGCCTGGCAGTTTAACTTTGGGGATATGGCCGTGCACCAGGCCATCCACACCATCGAGTACTGCCTGGGCTGCATCTCCAACACAGCCTCCTACCTCAGGCTATGGGCCCTCAGTCTGGCCCACGCTCGTGAGTGTCGCTCTCTCACACACACACACACACACACACATGAAAACTGGTTGTGGTACAGGAGCATTACTGTAGACCCTCTTCCTTGTCCCCTTCCGTCCGCTGCAGAGTTGTCGGAGGTGCTGTGGACCATGGTGATGCACATCGGCCTGTCGTCCAGGAGCTTCGGGGGCTTCTTCGTGCTCTCGCTGGTGTTCGGGGCGTTCGCCGTGCTCACCGTCTGCATCCTGCTCATCATGGAGGGCCTCTCGGCCTTCCTGCACGCGCTGCGCCTGCACTGGTCAGTCCCTCCCCTCCCTTCAGTCCGTCAGGACGACCCCGTCTCGCCTTACCGTTACGGGGGGACAGGAAGGCTATATCAGGTCCCCCTCTGCCGCCGCCCCCTGCCCCTCAGTGTCCTGTTGTCTGTCAGCCAGGTCCCCGAGTAACCCAGCGGGTGTCTGAATGATCTACGCAGGCGTTGGGGGTCAAAGGGGCTGTATTTAAGGACGTGTTGAACCCCTCCAAGACAAACTGTGGGCAGGGGATGTGTGGGTGGGGGCTGCTCCACCGTTCCACGGGCTGTCAGTTTAACGGAGGACGGTGGTGTAAAGGGCGGGAGCTAGCGACGGTATTTACCGTGGCCTTGAAAAACCTCCACAAGGCTACAGTAAAATCCCTAATTATCTGTCACAGCGGCCGGCAGCAGTGGCGCGGGCCTCCAGCGCCCCCTACAGGGCCAACTGTGACGTGCAGCTGGAATGGCTGGGCCCCTCTCCAGGGCCTCAGCTGACCTCTCACCCCTCCCAGGCTGGCCCTGACTGTGAAGAACAGGGCGGGTCCCGACTGCATGTGGCAGGCTGGTGTCACTGGGATGCGTTTACACTGGCCCGGGGCCCTGAATATGTCAGCCTCTCCTCCAGTGGGTCCTTAGCGTGTTCTATGGCGTGTTCCTGCGTGTATCTGGGTGTTCAGCTTGCTGTTGACCCTCTCCTTTGAGCTCGTCAGAGACCCTGTCTCTCTATTGTCATGGCCCCTTACTGGTACTGTACTGGTCTGTAGGTTTTAAAGAGACACCCTGGACACCCTTGTCACTGGCCATCAGCGCCACATTGAACCCCCCCCCCCCCCAATACAAAACAACTTCACTCCTACTAATTAGTCCTCAGTGCAAATATGGCCAAGTGACGCGATTGGTGGAGGTCGTTTTTCCAATTGGAACCCCTTTGCCGCAGTCCTTCCCCAGCGGAGGCCTCGGCCGCGGTCACCGTAGGAGACATGTGACCCGGGGGGGGGGGGGGGGTTGTGTTTCCGGGGCTAGAGCGGCGGCGGGTGTAGCCGACGTTCCAGGGCTGGAGGCCAGCACCTGGGTTTACGGGCCTCGCCCCTCTCCCACAGCCCATCACTCGATACAGCAGAGGAGATTCCTCCACGCCCTGAGATAGTTCAGAAGTGAGTCAGGCCTCATTTATACGGGCACACTTAGCCTTGTTATGCCGTGTGTAGATTGACGCGGGCTCACACTTGAGCCATGTCAACACGGGAAAGAAAAGTCGTCTGCGTCAAAACAGGACCGGCCCCCCCCCCCCCCCGGGGGTTGGTGGGGGGGGGGGGGGGGGGGGGGGGGGCGCGCCGGCCGGGCGGGG
>JAVQJS010043057.1:5000-10879 GCA_036024795.1 Galaxias rostratus | reverse complement strand
CTCTCACTCTCTCTCTCTCTCTCTCTCTCTCTTTCTATCTCTCTCTTTATTTTACTGTCTTTATTTTTCTCTTTCTCTCTCTCTTTCTCTTTCTCTCTCTTTCTTTCTCTCTTTTATATTACTCTCTCTCCTTATTTCTCTCTCTCTCTCTCTCTCTCTCTCTCTCTCTCTCTCTCTCCCTCTCACGCTCTCCCCTCTATGTTCAGATCCTGGCCCTGTACAAGCATCACAATCCGGGAGCCTCTGCTCAGCCCTGCTGTGTCCCTCAGGCCCTGGAGCCGCTGCCAATCATCTACTACGTGGGAAGGCAACACAAGGTATGCTCTCCCTACCTGGTCTACCTCTCTCACCTGGTCTACCTCTCTCACCTGTCCTACCTCTCTCACCTGTCCTAACTCTCTTACCTGGCTTTCCTCTCTCATCTGGTCTATCTCTCTCACCTGGTCTACCAGTCTCACCTGGTCAACCTCTCTCACCTGGTCTATCTCTCTCACCTGGTCGACCAGTCTCACCTGGTATATCTCTCTCACCTGGTCTACCAGTCTCACCTGGTCTACCAGTCTCACCTGGTCTATCTCTCTCACCTGGTATATCTCTCTCACCTGGTCTATCTATCTCACCTGGTCTACCTCTCTCACCTGGTCTACCTCTCTCACCTGGCCTACCTCTCTCACCTGTCCTACCTCTCTCACCTGGTCTACCTCTCTCACCTGTCCTACCACTCTCACCTGGTCTACCTGTAGACCAGTATAGCCCTATACCTGTCCTACCTGTAACCTAGTATTGTCCCATACCTGTCCTACCTGCAACCTTGTATAGTCCCATACCTGTCCTAACTGTAAACCAGTATAGCCCTACACCTGTCCTACCTGTACACCAGTATAGCCCTACACCTGTCCTACCTGTACACCAGTATAGCCTGATACCTGTCCCCCCTGCTCTAAGTTGAACGTCATTCTTAGATGCTGTTTTTACCTGCTGTCTTTCAGGTGGAGCAGTTGTCCAACATGGTGGTGAAGTCCTGCAAGTGTAGCTAGATGATGGCCATGGTGGGATGGGCCAGCCCCCAGTTCTCCACAGCTTCAACCCTCCATTTCCTCTCCTAACACTCATCATGGACTCGCGTACGAGGATCGTGGAGTTTGTGGTTTCCGAGAGCTTGAAGAGGAAAATCTAAAAAAGGGGAGAATGGTTAAGAGTCAAGGTGGAGAGTGGTGAAGGAAGAGAGAGTTGGAAAAGAAGAAGAAGCAAGAACTTAAAAAAATAAAAAATAAATAAAAAAGGAATCGGAATTTCTTCCTGACCTCTCCCCTTCAACTGCTTGGCGGCCATGTTGGCATACAAGAGAACACACATTTTGCTTCAATAGACACCTAGATAATGTACATGTATTATGTTTGAATATGTGAATATATACTTTTTTCACAAGCGGTTTATATATGGATATATGTATTTCATGAAATTGTTTAATTTATTTGTTTGTTTGTTAGTGGATATAAATGAAGAGAGCTTTGTAGTTTGTTTGTTTTGAAAACACCCAGCCCTGGACTGAACGGCAGACCGCCACATATGTAGATGGATGACGTTGAGTGTTCAAAGCAACACCTTCACGCCAGATCTTGAACATACAAACCGTCTACATTTGCAGACTGACCGTTGTCCCTTCCCACGCAAACCTCTTTTACTGCTGAAGATTGTCCTGCCTCTGTATGAAGACGATACAGCTGAGGTCGGGGTTTAAAGGTTTGTGGGAAAGGCAGGGCTGGGGGGGGGCGGGGGGAGGGGGGGTGGGTTGCTGCCCAAGTAGGTGCTCCAAAGTGCTGCAGGTGCTTCACTGTCTTGTAGAATTCCTAATGAAACTCTTTGTGCCTAGGGTGTGGGGGGTGTGGGGATGAGGGGGGCGGGGGGTGTGGGGTTGTGGGGGTGGGGGCACCCCTCTGGACTAAAGGGCTTGGAGGGAGAAGCGCTGCATCACAACCGTAATGTAATTCAAGCTAAAGAGTTGGGGGGTGGGGGGGGGGGGGGGTACGACTTGTGTGTCACCCCAAATTGTTTGGATGTAGTGTTTTTCAACTTCCCAAATTTTTTTCATTAACCCCCAGGGTGTCTGTCAAAGGTTAAAGGTTAAAGCTCTTTATATAAATGTATACTTTACATGAACTGTCTTCTCATTTGTCAATCATTTTTTTCTGACGTGCGTGCATTTTATTTGGCCTCCTCTTGTTGTTGTTTTGTTGCGATGCCTCTAAAATGTCCCCCTGTTCCCCACTAAGCCTCCTGTTGTTGTTGTTTTGTTGCGATGCCTCTAAAATGTCCCCCTGTTCCCCACTAAGCCTTCTGTTGACGATGATGTCACCGTGCTGAGTAATGAGGAAGTCAGCGGTGTCTCCATTTGGCCCCGCCCCCTTTCAGCTTCACACTGTCCTCAGAGGGATTAGGGAGGTGGTTGTGGTGATGGGTTCATGACTCAAAACCGCGCTCATGTTAGCTGAGTTTTTTTCACTATTCTTCTTTGTTTTATTATTGCAGTAAATTAAAGGCATGATATTGTCTTTTTGGGGGGAGGGGGGGCAAAGTAGTAGCTGTTACATTAGAATTTTTGGGGGGAGGGGGATGGGGTCAGGGGAGGGTTGGATTCTTTGTTTGAGGCACTTAGCTAATGTCTGTTGGAGGGTAGTGAATGCAGCCCCCCTCCCCCCACCAATGCAATACGCGAACACACTGATTGGACACGATTACCTTGTTTTTCTGTTTGCACTCGTTTCTGAATCCTTTCCTTCTTTTCTCTGTAAATGACATAGCAGCTTGAAATAAACGTTGACTCTAAAGGATTACATTTGAGTCACGTAAGTTACTTGACGCGAAGGTGAAAATAAATAAGCATATTAGTGATGGATTATTGTGTACGTGTGCATGTTTAGGCATATTTGCTTAATATTAGCTAATGTTTGTTTATGTTAAGAATGTGCTTGTTCAGATGTGCAGGGTGTGTGCGTGTGTGAATGTATGTGTGTCTGTGTGTGTGTTTGTTTACATGTGTATGTGTGTGTGTATGTGTATGTGTATGCGTGTGTATGTGTGTGTATGTGTATGTGTGTGTGTGTGAGTGTGTGTGTGTGGGTGTGTGTGTGTGTGTGTGAGTGTGTGTGTGTGTGTGTGTGTGTGTGTGTGTGTGTGTGTGTGTGTGTGTGGCCATTAGAATCATTGCACGGTGATTCCCTGCCAGGCTCTGGCTAAACGTGTAGAGTGAGGCTCTGGTGGAAAAGCTCGGTGTTTGCCAGGTGTGTGTGAGACCAGTGACGGGGTAAACATCGCCTACCTGTTCATTCAGAAATCCCCCTTTATGCTACAACATGGAATTTCCCCTCCGCACACGCAAACTGGAGCAATCTGGTCGGGTAATTTATTTATGGAAATCGCCGTGGAAACTGCATGTGTCGCTTTGCCATGGCAGCCCCAAACAGATGCCATGGAAACAAACTAGTTCAGCTGCATAGCATGTGTTCTTCCTGATTGTGAAGTGTACCGTGAAAACTTTCTTCCTTGACCTTTGACCTTTGAACACTGAATCTTCTACTCCGAATGCCAACACTGTATATTAATCATTTGTCCTTTTAGCAACAGTTTTTCAACAATTATTAAAGCATTTTAATCCCAACCTTGCCCTGTTTTCTCAAAACGTTAAACACAAATCCAAATATTCATAGTATTTTCACACAACCCCTGACACTTCTGGCAGAAATCAATCAATGATTTCCTATTGTTCATAACACAGCCAGTCAAACTCATAACATCAGAAAATGGAGAAGTCAGTGTCCAGGGCATATAGTTAGTTTTTTGTAGTTATTAAGTTTTCTTTTTTCTTTTTATTTATGTAGTAAACACATTTCACAAAAACAAAAGTGTAATAGTAGTCACTTAGAGCAAGGAATTTATTTTGTTGTATACAGTAAGTACTGCAAATATGTAATACGGTATTGAATAGCCTTTCAATATATTGATTTAGTTCAGCCAACGGGATTTAAAGTTTAGCTTAAAAACTATAATACTACAGTG
This sequence comes from Galaxias rostratus, assembly GCA_036024795.1. Taxonomy (NCBI): domain Eukaryota; kingdom Metazoa; phylum Chordata; class Actinopteri; order Galaxiiformes; family Galaxiidae; genus Galaxias; species Galaxias rostratus. Next base: position 6,823 of record JAVQJS010043057.1, on the reverse strand, counting down.
TAAACAGAGCAACTATACCACACTGCATCGTCCGCACGACACTTTGAATTTCGGAATCATCTTTTAGCCACTTAGCCACTTCTTCATAGTTAACACGGTTTTAAATGGAGCCTGGGGTGGATACCAATGTAAGCATCATCGTGATTGGACCCCAGAGTCCATCCATCCATCCATTATCAGAACCGCTTATCCTATGCAGGGTCACGGGGGGTGGCTGGAGCCTTTGGACTGTGGGAGGAAACCGGAGTACCCGGAGGAAACCCACGCTAACACGGGGAGAACATGGAAACTCCACACAGATAGGCCCTCAGGTGGGAATCGAACCCAGGACCTTCTTACTGTGAGGCAACAGCACTGACCACTGTGCCACCGTGCTGCCTGGACCCCAGAGTGAAATGCAATAATTCAATTGAAAACCAGGACAGCGAGCAGTCCCACCTCAGCTCTGTGGCTCAGTGCGGATGAGAACCTGCTGATGCCTCCCAGCCACCAGTCTTCTGTCTCTAGTCCAGTGGATCTTAACCGTTTTGGAGGCACGGAACTTCGCAAGTATCATAAACGCATTCGCTCAACCTTCCGTATCCTTTACCGAACCCTTTGTACAGAACAGACACCCCCGAGATTGATCGCACGTTTTTGGACTGGGGGAGGAAACCCACACTAATACGGGGAAAACATGCAAACTCCACACAGAAAGGCCCTCAGGTGGGAATCAAACCCAGGACTTTCTCACTGTGAGGCAACAACGCTAACCACTGCGCCACCATGCTGCCTAAGACTAGTCTCTAGTCTTTAGTCTCTGACTCTAATCTCTAGTCTTTAGTTTCTGACACTAATCTCTAGTCTCTAGTCTCTGACTCTAGGCTCTAGTCTCCAGTCTCTGACTCTAATCTCTAGTCTTTAGACTCTGACTCTAGGCTCTAGTCTTTAGTCTCTGACACTAGTCTCTAGTCTCTAGTCTCTGACACCAGTCTCTAGTCTTTAGTCCCTGACACTAGTCTCTAGTCAAGTTTTGCGTGGCCATCCCTCCCCATCTCCCATATTTACACTCACACTGGAGGTCTGGAGAGTTTACTATATGATTGTTTTTCTTCTCTGAGTCTTCTGGAATCCAGAAGGAACGTGCTTGATTGGCACATATGAACGTCACTCACTTTTACAAAACCATGGAGACAGAAGACCAGAAACCCCTCCCCAGTTTAAGACACGCCCTCTTCCTGGATGGTGAAGGACACGCCCTCTTCCCGGATGATGAAGGACACGCCCTCTTCCTGGATGGTGAATGACACGCCCACTCCCTGGATTGTGAAGGACACGCCCTCTTTCTGGATGGTGAGAGGCTACTTTCTCACACATTGAAGACCGTATTTGAAAGCTCCACCCATTTTAACACTTGAGTGCTTCGTTTTAGAAAAAGCTGTCGCCTCCTTCATTCATGTCAATCACCCCAAGGCTTTGGAACCAAAGGGTTGAAAGCTAGAACTAGGGGCATTAGATAACCCAAACACGCAACCCCTCTTAGCGCAGTACAAGCTTGACCTGTTGAGATGACACCATTAAAGGAAACGAGGCCTGCTCCACGTCCATGCCACTTCAGTTTTCACATTCACTTCCCAAACACCTGTTTCTTATCACCCTCCGTCAACGTCCCCTTACCACCCTACTTTCTACCTTTCATCCGTCTCTCGCTCCTGTCTGTCCACGCGTGTCTTCGTCCCGTCCCCCCGTCTTTCCAATGCGGCTCTCCTCGTCTTCGTCCTGTCTCCGCTGTGTCTTCGCCCTGTCTCCGCTGTGTCTTCGTCCTGTCTCCGCTGTGTCTCCGC
>JAVQJS010043057.1:0-2500 GCA_036024795.1 Galaxias rostratus | reverse complement strand
GTGTGGTGTTCATGGGGCCGTGTGAGTAACCGAACCTTGGTCTGCCGCTGCAGCTTGACGCTAATTGAGTAGATGTTGGGCCTTTGAACTGTGACATAATTCCTCCGCTAATTGCATCCATCTGTGCCTCCGACCTCCTCCCTCTTTTCCCGACCACTAGAAAGGGGGATCTCTCATCTCGCTGCCTAAACGATGGGCTCCTTTTTTTTCTCTTCTTCTTCTTCTTTTTCTTCCACATTTTGCTTTTGCGTCGAAATGGGATCGGGCGGAGCGTTCGCTGGCTCCGCCGGCGTTGAGACGGCGTCGGGTCACCCCGTCCCGTGGCCTCGTGAGGACGTCTCCGCGGCGTTCCCCAATTACACGGATCCCGGGCCGCAAACCGGTGGTTAAAAGTGGATGGGTGTTGCTGCGCGATGGTGTGACTCCTCCGGATTAGACTGGGGGGGGGGGGGGGGGATGCACGGTGACCTTAATGAAACACCCTGCTGACAAGGCAGACACACACACACACACACACACACTCACACACACACACACACACACACACTACACACATCTGCTCATGCAGGTGCTACTCACATGAACTCACACTCTCACATGCACACACACTACACGTAAGTGAAAAATACACATACCCACATAAAGACAGTACACACAAATACGTTTAACTTTTTACTCATTGACATCACCTATTGCCTATATACAGATAAATCCTAGAGGAGGGGTCTACAACAGGTAGCTTTCGAGCAACCGGTAGCTTGCGAGCCCTCAATAAGTAGCCCGCCAAGCAACTCCACGATGAAAAAAGAAAAGAAAAGAAATACAAAGAATCAAGTCGAACTCAATCTACTTACTACAGCTCTACGTCTATCCAACCTCCCCTTCCCCACCCCACAAAGAATATCAACCAATCACGTTCATAACCTGTCGTAAAGAGCGCTGGAGAGTGTGTGGAGACAGTATAGCTAGAGGCTAATGTAATTGATCCGAATTTGAATGGACTTATCATTGCAAATTTGGATTTATTTTACTGATAAAAGATTAATCTAGCTTGCAACTTGTTTTATTGTTTGAAAGTAGCTCTCATCCTCAAAACGGTTGTAGACCCCTGTCCTAAAGGAACGATCTTGAAAGACAAAACATATCATTCTTATTAGTATAGCTGTTCTCCTATCAATGCAGCACGGTGCACATGTTATAGGCAGGGGATGCTGTTTTGAAGGCGGATCGAACCAAACGTCGCTTTCAATGCCGACCTGCTTATCCCTCCCTTTGTATCTTAGGCATTGATCTACGTTTATGCTTCCAAGACGTCCCTCCTCCTCCCTCGTTGTGAATCGTCCAACCCTGCTATTATAAATGTCTCTACTGGAGCCAGTAACCATCTAGCTGCCTCAAGAGGAGCTTACCTCTCTCTCTCTCTCTCTCTCTCTCTCTCTCTCTCTCTCTAACTCTCTTCCTTTCTCTCCCCCTCTCTCTCTCTCTAACTCTCTTTATCTCTCTCTAACTCTCTTCCTCTCTCTCTCTCTCTCTCTCTCTCTCTCTCTCTCTCTCTCACCCGTCTGATCCCCGGTTGTCATGGCGATCGCTCCTCACATGCAGTCGAAGCTAACTGTTCATTAACAGGGGCTGGCGGAGTCAGCAGACCGCGTCCTTTACTCCTGTCTCTCTCTCTGTCTCTCTCTCTCTGTCTCTCTCTCTCTGTCTCTCTCTCTCTATCTCTCTCTCTATAAGTCCTTCTCGCTCTCTTTCTGTCTCTCTCTTGCTCTCTCTCTCTCTATTTCTATCTTGGTTTCTCTCTCTCTTTCTCTCTCTCTCTCTCTCTTTCTCTCTCTCTCCCTGTTTCTCTGTGTCTCACTCTCTTTTTCTCCCTGTTCTTCTAACTTCTTTTGACACCTCAATTGTTCAGACCAGATCTTTTCTCATCTTTTCGTCTCTCTCTTGTCTCTTTTATCAAGGTGTTCCCCTCCGTTCTAATCTACGCTGGCGAGTCCGCAGCCCCTATAGTTACACGCCTCACTCCAACACTGAGAGATGGAGAGATGAAAGGGAGGCACACAGATGGGTTACCAGCCATGGAGATACTGCACAAATAGGAAGCAGACCTTGTACCCAGCCCCTCTGAAATGTGTTAGAACCTCTTTTATACAAAGAGTTAGAGGCCCAACAGACGTGTGTGTGTGTGTGTTCGTGCGTGCGTGTGTGTGTGTGTGTGTGCATGTGTGTGTGTGTGTGCATTTGTGTGCATGTGTGTGTGCGTGTGTGTGTGCGTGTGTCTGTGTGTGTGTGTGCGTGTGCGTTTGCTCCCAACGCCTTCACTCCCAGTAGCATAGCGTAACGATGATGAATCCAACCACAGGGGACCCTCATCAAAGGCACCACTACAAAGCAGAGGTCTGCTGTAAACGACCTTACAGTGGGGGTGTCTGTCTCTCTCTCTCTCTCTCTCTCTCTCTCTCTCTCTCTCTCTCTCTCTCTCTCTCTCTCTCTCTTAAAGACA
>JAVQJS010043036.1:0-15039 GCA_036024795.1 Galaxias rostratus | reverse complement strand
GGGTGTGGCTGTTTGTGGCACCTCCTCAAGGTCTGCCCTATAAGAGGTGGCGGTGGACCATTGGAGGGAGGACAACCAATCCCAGCCTCCCATCTCCTAGAAAAGCCCTCTCACCTCTGAGTGGGGCAGCTGTTTTTCTTCTTGTGGCTGCATCTTGTGTTTTGTAAAGGCTGAATATTTGTTCTGTGTGGTGAGTGGTTTGGACTACGTAAGACGGGGTACCTCATACGTTTTCCCGTAGTGAAACTTTGTTAGACACACTAGGTAAGCAGGTTGGTGCCACCATTGTACTTATGTTTTGGGACGATAGGAGGAAGGTTTTATTTTGGTCCCTCATGTTTGTTTGTAGTTTAGGGTCACTAATTAGCTGTGTTTGGTTTTGCTTGGTTGTTGATTTGTGGTACCACCTTTGTCCTCTCCCCACTCACCTTGCTACCTTTAATTGCAGCAAATACTTTTCATTTGGAATTAAATACCTCAAATTGAGATCCCCAGTTTCCTCATTCCTTTCAGAAGACTGAAATTGCGTCACACTCCTTTTTCCCTAGCTTTTTACTCTAAGGGGTGCGTAGCAAGTGGGGGCTCGTTCGGGTTTGAACCCGGGACCTCTCGCAGAGGGGGGAGAGGAAATCAAGGGAGAGGAAACTCGATTGGCCGTCGACTTCAAAGTCACACGCGATTGGCTGCTCTCTCTTGCGAGAGTCGAGAGGGGACACTCGATTGGCTAATAGCTCTTTTGTATGAGCGTCATCCTAACATCTTTCACCCCCCCTCCCCCCATGTTGCTTTCACTATCTATCCCTCCCTTAATCTCTGCTGCCTCTTCTCCAATCCGTCAGTCTGTCATTTGTCACTGACAAAGTTTCCCTTTTACTCATCTAGGGAATCAAAAGCAGAGGACACTCACACGTGGATATTCCCGCTCCAACCATGCAGAGGACGTTCTTGCCTGTCGAAACACGAGCGGGGAAGGAAAAAAAAAAACGGTTGGATCAACACACACCTCGGGGTGTTACGCCGTCAACGTAAAGAAAAGAAACAAGGAGAGAGCGGTGATGGAAACCGTGACCTTACATTTGCCGCTCTGTATGTGTTTAGCCACGCCCTCCAGAGTAAGCTCGTCCAGAACTTTCTCTGCCGAGCCCGAACCCAAGCCCAAGGTGTTGGAGAAAAGGTTTCTCAAGAAATCCACTGGGAGACAAAGAAAACACAAAGGGTGGATGTTTCATAATAATACAACATTTTTAAAACGGTTAATAAAGTGATATAGGACATATTTTTAACCAGGTAGAGAGATACAGAGAGAGGGGGAGAGAGATAGAGAGACCAGCGTCATTTCAAATATCATTCGTCTATGTGTTTAGTTCGTTCTTAACTGGGTATTTAGACGTCACTTACTCTCCGTGTCCCCGGAGGCTTCTTCTTCGCTGGTGTCGGTGTCGGACTGATCCTGCTGAAAGTAAGTATGCTTGGAAAAACACTCGAGCGAACCCGTAAATCGCTAACAAAATCGATTTGATTGTTTAATTGGAAATACATTTGAGTTTCTTTGAGCATCTTGTTGTACATTTTGAATTTAATCTGAGTCTGGCTCACTGCTCTGACGCTGGTCCTTAAAAAAAACAATACAATTACAGCCGATCAATTTTATTTGACATGTCATCCGTACTGCTCGCTAGCGATAGCAATACGGACTTAGTATACTATGCTTATTATTTAGAGTAACTTTATATTATTGGGGTTTCTTACCTCAGGTTCGGGGCTGTGATCCTCCTCTTCGTCACGGTTAGTGAGCTCTATTAATTAAAAATATGGTACATATGTTAATTTCTAATCAAATAAAAAGACTATATAGCGTTAGCTGGCGGATGCCAATATATATTTCTGATTGTCAAATAACGTTACACACTGTCACCATACCTGGTGCATCAGACATTTATCCCTTTGCTATTTCCCTTCGCTGAAAAAATCTTTTAAGGACAAGCAAGATATGTAAAGACGATTTTGGTGAATGTTTTTGGATGTTTTGTATGCCAAAGCAGATTCTGTCGGGGATCGGAATGTTGTTGTCCGTTCGAAATGTAGTCCGTGTAACTATGTTGTGGTACAGCCCTGATTTTGGTTCCAGCTACATGTAGGCTAATAATCAATCCCAATAGACTAGTTTACTGAAATAGAAATAAGAATAATTTACTATAGTAAAAAAATTATTAATCTATTACGTTCAAAGAAAGAAAATCTATGTTTAATCAAATATAATCCATGGCCTATAGACATGTATCCAAGAGCATAACCATCCATCCATCCATCGTCAGAACCGCTTATCCTATGCAGGGTCGCGGGGGGGCTGGAGCCTATCCCAGCTAACTTAGGGCGAGAGGCGGGGTACACCCTGGACAGATCGCCAGTCCATCGCAGGGCTAACACATAGACATACAATCATTCACACACACATTCACACCTATGGACAATTTGGGGTCACCAATTTACCTGCATATTTTTGGAATGTGGGAGGAAACCGGAGTACCCGGAGGAAACCCACGCTAGCACGGGGAGAACATGCAATCTCCACACAGAAAGGCCCTCAGGTGGGATTCGAACTTGGGACTTTCTTACTGTGAGGCAACAGTGCTAACCACTGCGCCACCGTGCCGCCCCTTAGGGCAGATGTAATGCTGAAAAACAGAGCAGCAGTTGTGTAGTGTCTATGGAAACCTGTGGCGGCAACTATGACTTGAGGAGGTTTGATTATGCAACAAATTGCAGACAAATTAAAGCCACAGCCAGTGGATAGGACATTTAATACCAAATAATTCTTCCTACCTGAAATACATAAAACCAACAGCAAAGTAGTAGACAATAACTTGATAGTGGTTGTGGTGGGGTGGGCGTGGTTTCAGCGTCGGTTGCAGGGACAGAGAACGTGGAAGGAGCGGCTCTCAGATCCTTCACCACAACTGACAGGTGGAGGTAATCAGCGCCAATAATTGCTAATTGTTTAATTGCGCTGATGGCCACAGATTGATTCCAACAGTGAGCCTGGGGTTGTTAAAACGGGACCAGAAGCCAGAGAGAGGAGGATGAGCACCGGTGAGCTGACCTGGAAGAGAAACCTTTGAACGGCATTATTATAATAACCCCCAAAAAAGGAGCACGAAAGTATTGCAGACCCAAGCAGTTGTTTCCTTTGTGTATGGAGTTGTTTCAAGCCAGGAGGGGTGGCACTCAATTGCCACAGTGATGGCCAGTACGGGGAATTTACTAGTTGGCATTCAGGGCACGACGCACACCACTGACGCACGTCGACCCAAATGCCCGGCCAATAGAAATGTGCCATTATCCGGGTCAGTGTCTCTTCATACCCTAAATGACCAGCCATGGAGTTAAAATCAGCTGTCTGGAAAACCATTTCCTGAGAGCTTCTGGGGCTAGCAATTGGGTGATTTCCTCATTAGTCTGAGTGTCACGACACACTCTGTATAACCTATTCCGAATTATTACAAAATACAGGTGAGTGCGTGCTGCATCAGGGCGCACCTTCTGACATCAATGGACATCACGCGATCAAAGGCAAAGCGTAGGGTGTCATCACAAGACTGCTCGAGTAGGAAATCCTCCATGGGGTGAAACACTGGCCTCAGTGGATTCTCCCTGCTGGTGCCGGCTCCCCCTCTGCCGCATCGGACGACCCCGTGTCACCAGTGACAGCAGCACACACATCACACAGCCCTACCTGTCATAAACGCACCCCCCCCTACCTTACCGCTCCTTAAGCGGGAGCTAAACGCAGCCTTTATTTTATGTTTTTCCCCCGACATCAAATTTCCACTGAGACAATAGGGTACTTGTGTAAATCCCCATGCACACCTTGATGCTTCTAACAACGCCTCGGGTCGAACCTGTTCTCTGTTGAATCATGGTCTGCATAGCCCCTGAGTCCAACAGCGCCCAGTGTTTACTGCCTTGAATCCTTACCGGAATACAGTACGCTCCGACTGGGTCGGGAGCGGGGCTGGGTGGGCCGACAACACAAACCACCTGCCCCACCTCCATTAGTGGGCACTCGCGACGCAAGTGACCCGGCTGTCCGCACCCCCAACACCCCAGTTCGGGCGTCTGAGGAGCTCTGCGGGTCAAAGCCCGCCACCATTGAGCCTGGGGCTGGGGAAACAGAGGAAAAGGGTTATTGGGGGGAAATTAGGGGGTTTGAACATGAGGAAGGGAGGAAGGAGGGAAATGAGGAGGGGCACTCTGGCAAGGAGCCGGGTCTGCCCATCCTGGCTCCTGGCTGCTGCTGCTGTGACTAGCCGTGGGGATAGAGCGCCAGCTGGTCCTCTGCCAGGGTGACGGCGGCCGCCAACGCAGTCGGTCAATGGCACCTCACCTAGTGTGCGATCCTCCCCGGGAGGCCATCAAGGAACCGCTCCAGGGTCACCAGCTCCACCACCTCGTTGGCTGACCGGAGCTCCGGTCGCAGGCATCGCCGCAAAATGTCCAACAGTCTCTGGGCGTACGCAAACGGCCGGTCCTCTCCTGCCAGGGCCGTCTCATCGGTGCTCTTCCGAGCTGCACCCCAGGCGGCCCAGGACTTCAAGTTTGCGTAAACTGCCCGCGCCGTGGGGGTTAAGCTGTGCGCCGCCTGTTGGGTGTTCCAGGTTAAGAGGGGAAGGAGGCGGACAACCCACTCCTCCTCTGGCCACTGACTCGCCTCGTGGCCATCTCAAACCCTTCGAGGAATGCCTCTGCGTCGTCCTCTGGGGTCATCTTGGGCGGATGGAGCGCAGCGGGGGGTCCTGCTCGTCGCTCTCGGTAGTTGGTTTCTCCCGCCGCCGCCAGCTGTCGTAGGGCCTGGGTCTGGAGGGAGGTCTGTGCCTGCAGAGCCTCAAGTTGCTCCGCATGCCTCGCCGCCTGCCTCTCCTGCATTGCTGCCATGCCCTCCAGCATTCTCACCAGTGCTACCGCCGGTTGTGTGGTTTCTCCTTGCTACTGGCTATGCTTCATGTCTGACTCATCTGTGCAATGTTTCAATCTGATGCCAAAATTAAAAAAAGTCCCCGTAGTGGCGACCATGGTGGCAATTGAGTGCCATCCCCTCCTGGCTTGAAATACCTCCACACACAAAGGAAACAGCTGCTTGGGTCTGCAGCACTTCCGTGCTCCTATATTAAAGTTTTTTTGGGGGGTTAATAACACTGTTCAAAGGTTTCTCCTCCAAGTCTGCTCACCGGTGCTCATCCTTCTCTCTCTGGCTTCTGGTCGCGCTTTTAACAACCCCAGGCTCACTGTTGGGATTAATCTGAGGCAATCAGCGCAATTAAACAATTAGCAATTATTGGCGCTGATTACCTCCACCTGTAAGTTGTGGTGAAGGGTCCGAGAGCCGCTCCTCCCACACTCTCTCTCCCTGCAACCGACGCTCAAACCACGCCCATCCCACCACAGTGGTGTTCACAGCAACTCCTTAGGCTACCACAAAGTAGGCCTACCACATAGTGTAATGCCAAGAGGACAACCCCTGTAGATGTGTGGATAAGGTCTTAATGTATTTAGCTTGTTCAAGCTGTAGGTAGTTCCATATCACACCTCCTTCAATTGGCTTGCCTATTCATCTCTCTCACTTTGGTGTATGAGAATATTCTTAAGGTTTTTTTGTGGTAACTATTGTGGTGTACAAACCTGTGTTTTAGTTTCTTTCAATCTCTGGCTAAATTAGCGAGTTTAGAATTTTGATGAATTGAAACAAAATTAAATCTCTTAACGATCAATTTGAATTTCTATCAATGTGAATTTCTTATTAATTTAAGCAAATACAAAATGTTTTAGCACAAGATAAAATACAATTGTTGACAATTTGCACAATACCAAAAACTGACTCGGTGATACATATTCTTCACAACATCTAATCATGTCAGACATACTGTACATGTATATTATTTTTTGCATCTCTGAGATGACAAGCACTATTGCAGTTCATTGACATTACATGGAATTTTTATAACTGTATATGCAAATGTGAATGTTCTGTTAACAAAAGTAAAATAACGATCGAACAAATATGCACATATCTTTTTTCTGTGTACTACAGTATTGTAATGTGCAGTATTGACCCAGAAACCTACTGTTAATACTTTATCTAAAACTCTCAGCGTGATAAACAATAGCATTCAGCTAGACAAAACTAGAATTGTTGCATTGCACAGTAATAAGTCAATGTTAACAAAATAGAAATGTGTTCAAAGTAAACATTTCCAGGATTAACTGCCATGATGAAATAAACATTTTGACGGGTACAACTCACAAAATGGCAAATAACTAGGTTCTGAAGCACCCATAAAATAATAATAATAATAATGCATTTTATTTCGTTTTATGTAAGGTTCTGGGTGAGTTCCTACCGTTTCCAGACATGCAATGGAGATGTGATGTTCCATGAAATAGTTGTGACAATTTTCAGGTTTACGGTCTTTAAGTAAGTCTTCTAGAATAGGTTTTTACATTTTAATGTTTGATAAGGATTTTTCCAACCCACCTGGCTCTCCAACACCTCTATTTACCCTCTTGTCTGAAACGCTCCGCTCTCGCTCCCGCTGAATCTGAAAATTCCTATTCGAATACCCACCCTAACCCCTTCATCTGCCACCCCAGCATACTTGCTCCAGGCACCCCGCCCATGAATGGTCATGGTTCTTAAAAATCATCCATCCATCCATCCATCCATCCATAGGGCTGGAGCCTATCCCAGCCGACATTGGGCGAGAGGCGGGGTACACCCTGGACAGGTTGCCAGCCTATCACAGGGCCAACACATTGGGACAGACGCACAATTTAGAATCACCAATTGTTCTCCATGTTTTGGACTGTGAGGGAATCAGAGTACCCAGAGGAAACACACGCCAACATGGGGGGAACATGCAAACTCCACAAAGAAAGGTCCTTGGGCCAGGTGGGGATAGATCCCAGGACCCTCTTGCTGTGAGGCAACAGTGCTAACCACCGGGCCACCGTGCCACCCCTTAAAAATAATAGATAGTTTAATTGAAATAAATTCAATTTAGATTTCTGCAGATTTAATAAATATGCTGTAAGCTTTTTTATATAATCTAATTTACATTGGATCACATCACTTGTAATTGTGAATGCAAGAATCTTGTTACTGAGCTCAAATTGTGTGGGGTTTAATGGCCTGTTATAGACTATAACATATTCTCAAGGTTTGCTGTCCTCAACCACAGCAAATGTTTACAAAATATAACTGCAAAAAGTGATAGCGGTGGCTGGCAAATAAAAAATATTACGGGAAAGAAAGTAGGTTAAGAAAAAAAAAACTATAATACAAAATGTTTTAAAAAAAAGAGAAAAAGAAAAGAAAGAAAGATAAATCTGGTTGGAACGGTCACAGAACTCTCAGCAAACAGAGAAGGTTGCACACCCACCAACCTACATAAACTTCAGCAATTTAGATAGCAAAATTTGACGGTTAAAGTGCTGTTTTTTTAGGCCATTTAGAGCTTAGGCATCAAATAGTTTACATAAACTGACTCGAATGAGTAGACTCAACAATAAGACTGAAATGCATTAGTGACGGATAAGTTAACTAGAGACCCACATTTGTTCACCTATATATTTACTATCATACCAGCAAACAAGATTCACAGAGATACAACATGCTCTGACCTTATTCACAGACACCATACACAGTCATGGTGTCACATTTAACAAAAGGACAAATCGACATCTGTGTTCATAGCGCTTTATAATTCTTTACATAAACATGATAAAAACACAACAAGGAAGTATAAACATGATAACAAGGAAACATTAAGAGCGCTGTCAACAAAAAAAGAGTTACAAGCCAGGCAGTCAGGAGTTACACCCAACGCTACATTACGCCACGCTTATTCATGTCTGCCTTGTGCAGTTGTGACCCTCAGCTGCAAAATACATTTGTAATCCAGCTAAGAACGAATCCAAAAACATATAAACCTCTCTCTGTCTGATATGACAATTATCTGTTTGCGATGTCAATTTGACACTTTGTCCCATAATCATAAGCTATTAAAGGCTACAGCTTTACTACATCTCAACTGCTTGAATCTCACATTAATAAAGACACAGCAGTGATAGCAATGATAGAGTGTGACGATGTTCGAACGAGGTTACTTAACAAGACTCTCATTCACGGTTGCAAGAGGATTCCAGCCCACTGCCACATGAGGCCAGATCCGACACTGTGTCCACTTCTATGTGGGATAAAATAAATTACTAGTGGCGTTCAAACGAATTGCTTTAACACGTTAAAAGAAATATGCGTTAACGCACTAATACTTGTTACTACTGTTTAATAACTTAGAGAAATGCATTTTGGTGGAGTCTGAGCTCAGTTAGGACGGTATTGCCAAGCATTGTATTGTGGGTTAAGTAGACTATCTAGGGATAACATACAGTGATTTGGTGTTTAATTGATTTGAAGGTTTCAGAGGACTTAGTTCAAATCCACCCAATCAACAACTAAACTTGGCTATTTATAAGGTTGTATTCAAGGTAAATTCAAACTTTAAATTGGAATGTGAATCACTATACAAATATTGTATAGACAGATGATTTTGGTCCAATACTGAAGCTGTTAAAAGCCAAATGTTTACAGTAATAAATTGTTTTTCCCTTTGAGCTTAAATTCTAATGAATCAAAAAGCTTGGTATGATTTTGAAACTAGACCATATGAGGTTGATAAACAGCGATTTTGGTGTAATTTGGTTGTACGGTAATAGATTAATTGTTTCAAATAGTTCAATTGTCATATTGTAAATTCCAACCCCAAAACAAGTAAACTCACATATGTATAAAAAAAGAAAATCTATATTGAATTATTAAATTTGAAATGCTTCATGATATTGGTCATTGGATTTTTCTTTTTTTAACAATGATTATTGAGAGTGAGTTGCTGCCCCAAGCGAAGGAGTTCAAGTATCTGGGGTTCTTGTTCAGGAGTGAGAGAAAAACGCGAGTACAAGCGGCTGAAATGTGTTTCCTCCATTGGGTGGCTGGGCTCGGCCTTAGGTATAGGGTTAAGAGTTCAGTCATCCGAAGGGAGCTCTTAGTAGAGCTGCTGCTCCTTTGAGTCAAAAGGAGCCAGATGAGGTGGTACGCGCATCTGATTGGGATGCCTCCTCAGCACTTCCCTTTGGAGGTTTTCAGGGCACGCCCTACTGGTAGGAGACCACTGGGTGGAACACGCTGGCGAGATCATATATCTGGCTTGGGAACGCCTCGGGATCCTCTAGGAGGATCTAGAAAGCATTGCTGGGAATAGGGACAGCTGGAATACCCTGCTGAGCCTGCTGCCACCACAACCCGGTCCCGGATAATGGATAATGGATGGATTGTTTAATTAACCAGAGAGACATGACAAAGTGGATGTACAGTAGTGTTTTGAGTAATACATTTTGATGAACTCAGATTTTCAATACAGTTACTGTTGAGTATCTGTAGATGATATTCTTACATTTCTATGTGATTTGTATTTATGGTTTTATACTTCACCGATACACTTACATAGTTTTTTTAACACAGTAATGCACTTCATAATTTATAATGTTTGCCAGCATGTGAAAGTTTCTCTTACCGCAAGGAACAAATTCTGATTTTTTCAAAGCTGTAACCTTAATGGTCTATATTCTATCATTGTTTTAACACTTGCTTGAACTGCTGCTATAGCGCTGGTTTTGGTGGTAACTTGCATATTCGGTTTTATCTCAAAAATACTAATACCAGAGACAATTTATATACACAATTAATGTATGCAAGTTTCGGAAATCAGATTACATAAGTACATAACATGGGCAAAATTCAGTGCACACCTGGCCATCACACCTATATGAGCTGGTTGGACATCCCATTCTAAAACCATTGGCTTTGAAGTTGGACCCCTTTGTAGCTTTACCAGCCCAAACACTTTTGGGACAGCTTTCAACCAGATTTTGGAGTATGTCTGTATGAATTTGCTTTCCATTTCTTTAACCGACGCTGGGCATTGCGAATGGTGACGTTGGCTTGTGTGCAGCTGCTCGGCCATGGAAACCGTAGGATTATTTGCGTGAAAATAGAGAGACTCCTTCCTTTGGGGAAGCCATTAAGGCCTCATGGATTTGTTCTGAAAATAAATACCACCGTCCCTTGATATTAAGGTCAGTTAGACTCTTTGCATCTTGGGGTACTTAGATGTGCCGATATAAAACAAACCACATGCATCTTTTCCTAAGAAATTTCACTGGCCAATTTTCAGTATATGAAGCAGGAGTTATAAGTTGTCTTCGTTTCAATCAAATAACCTAGTTATACACAGATGGTCATCTTTCTTTTTTGCTCAATCCCGTCAACTCCTTTCTGTCGAAATGTTTCTAACAATGCCCTATGGACAGGAAAGCACTTGAACCAAAACACGACTGGCATTGCTTTCCCTTACTATGTTGCCAACACTCAGCCCCACTTGCACCAGTGAGCGCATCATCACGTACAAGCGTACACACCATAAATGTGTGAGGTGTTGCCCAGCTAGCTAGCTGTGGCACAGATTTCAGATACAGAATCCCAACTTGAGAACTTGAGAAGGCCCATCGTGGCCATACCTTGGGTAAGATGTTCAATACACCATTCCAATGGTCTGCACCAACCACCTGGACAGCCTGTTAGACAGTCCCTTTCCTCTTAAAAGGTTGCACAAAACAGAGAACATCCACTTAAGAGAAACCTCTCATCATATCTATGTAACTGTGCAAAATCCAAAGCTGTGCGCCAACTTGTAAAGCATGCAGAGATAGCAACAAAATAGATATTTCACAATTTCAGACACAAAACCGTGCTCTCTGGCTTTCTCCTAGGAAGAAGTTGACCATAGTGAACCAATTTCAATATGCTCTTAACGAACAGTTATTGTGCTGAAGTTGCTTTCGGACTCAGTCGAGTGATGCAACAGGTAATTGGCAAATTCTACGTGCGTACGCTCTACAGCATTCCATGGCCCCACTCAGTGAGTCAGCCTGACTTCCACTACCACTTCGTGGCTGAGTCGTTGTTGCTCAAAAGCAGCACTTGCAGTTGACTGGAGCGCTTCTGACTTGCTGCCAATGGTGTATCCCTTGAAAGTGTTGTGTTTAAAGTCATTGAGCTCTTGACGACTAATTATTTATTTTAAATGTTTTTTCTATTGGTTTAATGGCTGCTGGCTTTTATGCATCTGTTCTCATTTGGTTGCCAACAGATTGGACTTTTGCAATACAGTGTACAATTCATTAAAATCCATTCCCTTTAGATAGTTATAATTACAGTCCCTTCAAATAAGAAATGCCACTTTACTAAGAAAATCATTTAACATTATTGTAAGGAAAAACACACAGCATCCAAACACAGGGTAGCAGTTGCAAAAAAGGTTTGTTAAAGACAGCTACTGGGGATGCAGCTACTGACTGTAGCAGAACGCAGTTCAAACCAAATAGTACAAGTTAAGTTTTTACAATCTGCTTGTGGGAGTTTATGTAGAGTAATGGGAAAGTTAAAGTATCACTAGATTTGGTACAATTAAATTGTCCTTGAAAGTACAGGACCACGTAAGACACATAATTGATAAATAAACAAATACCAATGATATCAAAGTGGCGCTTACCAATTAGTGAAATTAATTTGCATGTGCCTTGATTTCAACAATTACTAACACCCAACTAGTTACGCCAATTACACAACAGGAATTGTGTTTGGTATAAAAACATATTACTTAATGTTTGCACTAATATTTACTCTGCAACAGTATCAGCCACACTCTCCTGAGATATCTCTGAGTCTAGCGAGTAGCAGGAGCTGCCATTGTCCTGAGAATCCCTTTTTGACCCCTCCAATAGAACAGTGGCTCCGGGGACGCCACCACTGTCTTCACCACCCTCAAACGGCTCCTGACAAAAGTGGCCCGAGGCCTGGATGAGCTGATTGCAGATGCGGCTATAGCGGTGGTAGCGTGACGGTTTGCCTGTGTGTGAGTACATGTGTTCTTGCAACTGGCTCTTGTGTGCAAAACGCAGACTACACACCGCACAGGCAATCTTACGCTTTCGTGAGTGCATTATAGCGGTGGTGTCAGTGGGAGCAGAGGGTGAACTGCTGCCTCTGACTCCAGTCCGACTTCGCCGAAGCTCGGCTGCCAACTCATTGGCTAATGCCTGGCTCTGTAAGAAGGCTTCTTCCAGGCAACCAGAGTCCAGCTGCCCCTGGGGGCGCTTGGGCCCCTCAACAGCAACCCCCTGTAGGTTCTCTCCATCCTGTGAAAGACCCTCCATCAGCCTATGGGGGTCCTGGGCACTGGCTACATGATGGAAAAGGTGCTTGCGAAGCTCGTCGGATGAGGAGCATTGCTCGCCACAGCGAGGGCACAGTAGAGTCAGAGGGCTGTCCTTGAAGAGAAGGCTCTGGCAGGAACTAAGCCCTTGGTCACCTTCTATGTCTCCATTCTCATCCTCATCATCATCAACTCTCTCCTGTTTGATGCGTGCAGAGATGTCTGAGTCATCCCCGGACGCGACAGAAGAGACAGCCCGAAAACCTGACCTGTTGGATGTTACACCCTCTAGCACCACAGCCTGAGAAAACTGGGCATGACAGCGCCCTGCACGGTTGGTTGAGTGGCCATCGCTAGGGACTCCCCGGACCCCTGTGCCACCCTTGGTCCCCCCAGGACCTTCCTTATTTGCTAGTTGGGAGGAGATCTGAATACCGTAAAGGTTGGACATCCGAACAACGTCCGAGGTGGTTTCTGTTGTGGCCTCACCAGGTTTACGGCAAAGCTGATACGCATGAAGGAACTTGATGCCCTCCTGTAGACGGCCTTGGTCTACAGGTTGCTTGGGTCCGATACCTGTGTACATGATGTGGAGCAGGTAACTGAACACGTCCGGCTGGATGTCTGTTGGCTGGATCTTTATGCACTCACTGTTTGGAAAACAGTAGACAATTTGGGTCAAACATTGCCTGAAAAGACACTTTTGTGAAGGGTTAGACATTTTGTAAAACAATGGCTTGGATAGGTTGCTAACTAAAATCAACAAATTAATTTAAACCACATTGCTAAAGCGTAATAAACATTTACGTTATAATTTTCAAATCACATAAAACATGTCTGTTGCTTTACTTTATTTTAAAATTGACTGCTTAAACTTTACTGTCAAGCTATTGCCTTCTGGTCTGGTTAGTCAGTCAGGGTGAAAAGATAAATGCCTTCAACCAAAGTATAAAGGGAACATGTGATGTCGGATGGAAACTAAAAACAAAAACTATAAATAAAGAATCATTTTAATTTCGAACTAATGCATTAGGCAACAATAAATATTTCAGCAACAACGGATTGTCTGATGTAGAGGTAGGTAGAGTACCTTGACTGATGAATAAAGATCATCTTGAAGTAGTTGGAAAAGGCTGCTAGCACAGCTCGGTGGGCCTTGAAATATACATTGCCAATGGCGACAGTGCAGTCACAAAGAAAACCAAACTCCCTCTGGACATTCAGTTGCTGCAGGAGGAACAGGCTGTGGCTGGACACCTCCATGGCCCCCTCTCAAACCACTACCTAGCTGGGGAAAATTAAATAGAAACAATGACTGCTGATTGACACCTCTATGCAACCTCTCAGAGCCATACAGATTAACAGCTATACAATTAGGCTAATTCAGTCACAGGTTCATATTATAAGTTGAACAGAAACGTGTGTCTAATTTTTCTCTACTATTTTCTGATGTATTTACATTTATTCAGAGATGCCTGGCACACTTTGTATTTGATTCAGATTATTGCACACTTCTGTCCCCAGGGGAGGCATCGGTGCAGTTTCACAGGTCCTTTCTCATCTCTCTTTACCAGAGGGGAATGTTTTACCGTTATCTGGTTAGGTATCGCCTCCTTTTAATTGTGGCAGATTTATAGATTTATATATAGATTTAATACATTTTACAGCGGTGTTTAGTATGTATTTAGTCAATGCAAACCATCACCGTTTGGATGTTAAAGAATTTCTGTAGGTATTTCTGTCTAACATTCGCTAGTCTTAAATTAAAGCCTCATAAATGATGTCTTACCGGTAATAAAGCAAAAGAAGATTTGGTTGTGATACCTCACGATGCCTTGGCCAGCCAGTCAACAGTGGTAAGAGTTACATTTGCCTATGTACCACTGCATATGAATTACAGTGGTGTGAGAAAGTGGATGCTCCTTAATTTCTTATTTTTAGCATGTTTGTCACACCTAAATGTTTCAGATTATACAACAAATTCAGATGAATTATTGCAAAAAAATCCCCCAAACTTTTTTCATGTCGTCATAATGGTGTATAGAGTGTAGTATTTTGAGAAAAAAATATGTATTGCATTTTGGAATAAGGTGGTAACATTACAAAATCTGGAAAAAGTGAAGCACTGTGAATACATTCTGGATGCGTGGAAACGCAATCACATCCTCGGTTTCTCATGGAAATGCATCTCTACTTATTATTAGGCCCTAGCCTGAAGAGGGTAAACCTTTATATTTAGTTTAACGGTTTATTATTCTTTATTAAGGTTTCTTGCCTGAAAGGCGTATTACCTTATGGATCATTGTTCTTCTCTATTATTTGTTATTACTGTTAGTAGTAGTGGTAGTATCAATAATTATCCAATAATATACAATATAAACATGTTAATAAACATAATAATAATGATAATAATAATAATGTTTTCTTGCATGGGTGGAACGGTGGCGCAGTGGTTAGCACTGTTGCCTCACAGCAAGAAGGTCCTGGGTTCGATCCCCACCCGAGGGCCTTTCTGTGTGGAGTTTGTATGTCCTCCCCATGTTAGCATGGGTTTACTCCCGTTTCCTCCCACAGTTCAAAAACATGTAGGTTTATTGGTGACTCTAAATTGACCGTGTGTGTGTGTGTGTGTGTGTGTGTGTGTGTGTGTGTGTGTGTGTGTGTGTGTGTGTGTGTGTGTGTGTGTGTGTGTGTGTGTGTGTGTGTGTGTGTGTGT
>JAVQJS010043017.1:0-10675 GCA_036024795.1 Galaxias rostratus | reverse complement strand
TTCAGTCTGAGATATGTTGATGTGATGAAACATTTCAGCTTGTGTTTTCTTCCCAAAACCTTTGAAAACTGAATTGAAAAGTTTGAATGTGGTTTGAGTACTTCGAGTACTACAAAACTACCAGAAACTTCAAGTAACTCAGGGTTTCTAGTGGATGAAAAAGAGAAACCTGAAAAGTTAGAACATGCATTTTATCAGAATTGTCTTTGCTTTCAGAAGCCAGTTCTGCTATCGTTTCCACTGTAGAGCGCCACATAAACCTTTCCCTGAAAAGGCTCATTGTTCTTTCAGGATTCAAGTCTCACATGTAGCTCTGTGAACACTCCAGGTTTGACTGGTGAACATTGTCTTTTTTTCTATTGTCCTCTGCTGCATGGCTGGGAGAAAGATAAAGAGAGAGAGCGAGGGCAAGAGAGTGAGAGAAACTGAAAGAGGGAGATATATAGAGAGAACGAAACTGCGGAAGAGCAAGACAGAAAGAGAGAATTAGTGAGAGAGCGAGAGATAAAAAGCGAGAGGGAGAGAGAAAATGTGCAATCTATGTTTCTCCAAACTGTGCCAAGCCAATACAGCGCTGCACCACTGGTGGCTTTGTACCCAGATCCCTCACCCGTAAATCTGTGAATCCTCACACCCCCTCGTTCATAACATGTTGTGGGGCGGCAGAGGGGCTTTGTAGGTTGGCTCTGGACTCCCACAGACCCAGAGAGACGGCAGTTTGGATCACGTTCCGCTAATCAGGATGTGTGCTGTCATTTGTTAGCGCTCCGGGAGGGGACTTTGAGGGTAGTGTGTGATGGGGCAACAACAGGCGAAATGAAGGAGTGTGAAAATATATGAGAACAAGAACCGACAGCAGCTCTGGCCCGACCCAAGGGGGGAGGAGGTCCAACATGGCTGTCACCATCCATTTGGCTCCGCTCATTAGCGATATGGTCCAAAGCTCAAAGCCCCCATGTAACTTCATTCAATTACGATGTACGGGGAAGACAATGGCTGGAGATCTTTGGATTTACAAGAAGGCAGATGAACTTGTGGATGCAATACAATGGAATAAGGAGTCTGCATGCACGCACACGCACACACACACAGAAATATCGAAAAGGACACACATATACCGCCATAGATAGAGACACGCTCAAGCAATCAACAATAACAATTTCTCTTCTCTGTCTCTAAAGGAATTGCAGGAACTCCTGTAGTCTTCAATGTGAATGGTGATGCCCCAGGGCGCTATGAGATTTACCAGTACCAAATCAAGAACAAAACCTCAGGATACAAGATTATTGGCCACTGGACAGACCAGCTGCACTTAAACGTATGGCAGTTAAACTTCTAAATCATATAACGTTAGGATCTTAATTGAATTCCATCCACATTTTGTGGAATTATGTATTTTTTTGTTGTTGATAAAACAGGATAAATTACATGTGTAAATGCTGCATTGTGGTAATAACGAAACGTTATGACTAAAAAATAAACTTAGGGTTATACCACAGAGGGCACATTGGCTTTATCATCCTTGATAAGTTAAAAGGAGTTATTACATAATCATGGGTATAGTTTCCTGCATGAGAGAATTCTGTTTGGTGCTTTAAGACAAAGAACCACTTTTAAACCATTTGACGTTTTGGAAAACCTTTGTAAGATTGCTTTATAGCTAGTCCCACCGTCTTTAAAAACAGTTGCAGCCTTTGATCCCACCACCACTTCCTTGTTTTTTTTTGCGTCACCATGTTTGGTTCTTCTCTAATCCAACAGGAGTTAATTGAATTGTGCTCTCATGCATATGCAATATTTAATAGGCAGCAACAGAAACAAGATAGCTGTGGCCAAACAATGTGGTTGGTGTTAATGTCTTTGTTTTATTCATGCTTTGAATAATTGGCGTAAAGTAATTTTTTGGTGAGTCCTGCTTTCATTGAGATTACAGCTATAATTTTTATTCATGAGTTGTTTTATAGGTGTTTTACCACGTTCTCTAGAGCGCACCGCGTGTAATTAAGATAAATATCACTAAGATAAATAACATTTAAATCTATTTAAATTCTGCAGATATTTTAGGATCTCTTTGCGTAGACCAGTGACTCAGACAGTGATGCAAATTTTCCCGTACTCATTTTGCCCTCTCCAGATTAAAGAGATGCGTTGGCCCGGTGGGAGCCGGCAGATCCCTACCTCCATCTGCAGCCAGCCCTGCCGCCCAGGTCAAAGGAAGAAGATTGTGAAGGGCATGCCTTGCTGCTGGCACTGCGAGAACTGCGACGGCTACCAGTACCAGGCGGACACTTACACCTGCAAGATGTGCCGTTTTGACAGAAGACCCAACGAGAACCACACAGACTGCCAGCCCATCCCCATTGTCAAGCTGGAGTGGAGCTCCCCCTGGGCCGTCATACCGGTCCTCATCGCCATATTTGGCATCATGGCCACACTGTTTGTCGTGGTCACTTTTGTCCGCTACAATGACACGCCCATCGTCAAGGCATCGGGCCGGGAGCTAAGCTACGTCTTGCTGACAGGGATCTTCCTGTGCTACGCTACGACATTCCTCATGATTTCCGCTCCCGACGTGGGCATCTGCTCTCTGCGGAGAATCTTCTTGGGCCTTGGAATGAGCATTAGTTACGCGGCTCTGCTTACCAAGACCAACCGCATTTACCGGATCTTCGAACAGGGTAAGAAGTCAGTCAGTGCCCCTCGGTTCATCTCCCCAGCCTCCCAGCTGGTCCTCACCTTCAGCCTGATCTCTGTGCAGCTGGTAGGGGTGTGCATTTGGTTTGGCGTTGATCCCTCCCAGGCCATCATCGACTATGAAGAGCAGCGCACGATGGATCCGGAGAAGGCCTGCGGCGTGCTCAAGTGTGACATCTCGGACTTGTCTCTCATTTGTCTGTTGGGTTTCAGCATGCTCCTCATGGTCACCTGTACTGTCTACGCCATCAAGACGAGAGGCGTTCCCGAGACCTTCAACGAGGCCAAGCCCATTGGCTTCACAATGTACACCACCTGCATAGTGTGGCTGGCCTTCATCCCCATCTTCTTTGGGACGTCTCAGTCAGCAGAAAAGGTAAAGTACACTCATGAATGCTAATGTACTGTGTTTAACGTGACAAACGTGCCGTTTTGTGGAGGACCTGTGGAGAATGTTGTAATTCTGTATAGAGAAGTCGTTTTTGCTTTGTATTGGTTCAAATGTGGATGATGAAACTCAAAAAGGTTTCTAAAATTGCACCGCTGCCATCATTGCAATGGAGGGACAAGCCAATGAAATGTGTGCTTTTCAATATTTGTTTTTTTACTTTGGTTTAGACATACATTTCCTTTCGCTTTTCGTGGTGAGTAAAATAGCCCACTCAAATTGCACTTGTTGTGCAACATCAGTCTCTTGTATGTGCAAATGCATCGGCTATTCATCATGCAAGATGATGTGCTTTGTACTCCAATGTGGGGATTACAAGCCTCTTAGAGCTGACATCAGTTGATAATTTACTTCACCTCAGGTTTGTTTGAATGTGTTTTTCTTTACAGTGTTTCTGTGAGACGAGATGCAATTCCCGTTGACACACTCTCCTGTACAAAGTAGTAGATTATGATAAATATGAAATGCATTTGAAATTGCTTTTCCTTTTAAAGAACAAGTATCTTATCAGCAAACGCAACATTGTATATCAGGTCTTGTTTGGTGACGTTATCTTAACATGCCCATGAAACAGTAATCACAAACCTTGTTTGCTTGTTTGTGGAATTCCCTGTCCGTTTTAAGTTTATACTTTTTCACACACCTTCTTTTGGTCTATCGGTTAAGATGATCAGCTGTGATTTAGCAAATGTTGTATTTACTGTTTGCCTTACTTCTCTAATGACTCTTAGGGGTGACAGACCCATTTTACTGTATGGGGGCAAGCCTGTGAACCTACCAGTACATACAGCATGAGGCTGCCAAGAATCGAAGGTGATAAAACATGGAAGGTTGAAACTAATCAGATGTGATTTGTGTGATTTTCTGGGCCCTTTTCGGTGCAGAAGTTCCGTTTCATTACACATGGGGAAAAAATTTGTGGCCATATTGCAGAGATTCGACTCCAAAGAAGAGATCCCTATATTATCTGTCATGCCAGTGCTGGTAAATGTCATTGCATTTCCTCTATGTAGTAGCTGTCACCTTCTTGATTTTTATGGTCAATTTAATAGTTTTGTGATAGGTTGGTAGGGAATATGATAAAGCACAAAGGTTTTGAGCGAGATGTGAGTCATACTTTATTGGCATGTTCCTGGTGAAACAGCAGGTGTTTCCTAATGCCATTTTGACAGGACAATGCATGCCACTGAGAGGTTTCTTTCAATCTTGTTCTGTCTGCTTATTTCAGAGAAAGAAGTGTCTTGTTTGGTGAAAATGTCGTTGCCTCCTCATCCAGAAAAGGTTGTCAATGCCCCCATGGATTGACTGTTGCAAGTTTTTACTTAATCATGAATTCATGTTGACACCTGGGTGCTGTTCCTGCACGGTCAATTATTGGTTTAATTGCCTCTACCTGTGTTGTATGGCATACCTCTTTAAGTTCTCTTATTTTGTCTCTTATTATGTTCTGACACGGTTATAGGTCTGTATATGATGCTGAGTTTAAGATAACAGCTAATCACCTTGTAGAGTCAGTTTCAGTAGTCCTGCCTTCTGTGCTTCCTTCCTTGGGTTAGTCTTGTCTCTAGTTGCTTAAGATTATTTTGTTAAATCAGATTTTAGACCATCTTCCCTCTGAGACTGTGACAGTTTGATAACGACTGGGCAGGTTAATTCTAATAATACAAACATAATGAATTGAAGTGAAGCTTCCCAACGTAGAGGGACAGACGCAGCAACATGAAAGAGGAGGATGAATTGATTGCATTGGAGAAGTCCGCTGTAAATAGAATAGGATGCTGCTGTGCACTGCTTGACGGGCAGGTTGTGCTCGATGGGCACGGGAGGAGGTGGATGGCAACAGAATTTGCTAATTATACTACTGTTTTTTTGTGGAGGTAGGAAGCCATAATTTCACCGCGAGTCTGGTAAACTGACTGTGTTGTTTGGGGCGAAGCTAATGTTGCATGTCGACGTTCTCTACCAATTATAGGGGTTTCGGCTTTTATGCTTTGAGAAACATGAAACACAATGTTCTGTTAAGCAGCACACAGGAAGAGCATGTTGAATTAAGAAGATGATAAAGCATAAAAGGGGGTTGTGTTGTGGGCAAGCTTTTTCATGTCATACGTATTTGCAACATTAAAGTTTGAGAGGCAAAGAAAAGTTTAACATTAGGACGACCATAGACGGATGCAGATTATTCTATTAATCACAAAGCATCCCTCAAATATATTCTTTATTTTGTTTGGTTCAAAGGGGGCTTAGGCTGGCTTTCAACCAGTTACCACAATTTGTTCTGACTATCATATCAAACATATTCACTGCAAGCAGAACCTAACCAAATGCAAAGAATAATAAAGAAAATCCGGTCACAACCTCTTTGATGCTGCAGCGGACCAAAATGGATGCGCATGGAAGGGTGAAATGGAAATATCAGCAGTTGCTGGCCATAATCACTCCTGGATGAGGCTAATCTTATTAATGTGTGTATGTTTTCATGTTGTTATCTGTTCCATAGCGGATACTGCATGGGGTCTTTTTGAAATGTGGAATTGTATGTACCTATTGAAAATATTTGATGCTGGCGTGTGGCATGAGGCATAGGCCCGGATCACATTATAAACGGTTTGCAGGCGTTCTGAAGGGGAAAACATTTGTTTGCAGTGGCTTTGAAGAGCTGTCAAGTGAGAGGACCTTTTTTGTGTGTTTTCTTGGTGTTGTTAAATGAACTGGTTGGCTCACTCCACAGTGTGAAGACATTGAAAATATATATATTTGAATGTATAAGTTTTGTATTTTGAATAGGCTACTATTTATTTGTCTTCTGGAGGCTCAGGTTGGAGGCCGCTTCTCCACACACTGCGTATAACAACAGGACAGGGCCCTCTCAACAGTCTTGTTGATAAAGGGGGCATGGCATTTTCTGTGTTAAAAAGTAGATACCTGTTTTCTAATCAAGCATGTGAAACAATATTAAAGGTTAGTATTAGCTTTAAGAAACTGGATTTTCGATGCGTTCCGAGATGGTAATATAGGCCCCAGGATAATTAAGGGCACCAAATGGAGGAAGGACAGAGAGGAGTGCAGGAAGCTGGAAGTCGTAAAAGTAAGCAGGAAAGGAAACATGAAATTTAAATAACCGACTCTTATAAGACTTAATTGTTTTACCTTACAAGAGCTGTGTTGGAAACTTTACCAATAACTGTTGAACTGCGCTCTGACACAGGAATTAGATGCTTAATCACTGGGAAGGTTACCATGTGCTGTTCATTTGAAAAAAAAAGAAACTCCCCGTGGAAGTCACTGCTGGAGTTCTCGTTACTGTGGTGTCCCCAGTATTGCTCTCCAGCTGATCATATCAGTGTTCCAGGTCGGAGTTATCGCAGAGCAGAGGACAGAGATTGTCAGAGAGTCCCTGCTCCCCTTACTGCTTTTTGTCGTTCAGAAGAGCAGCAAGACTTTGCCAAACTCACCCCAGGCCTTGTGTAATCTTTTTAGGAGATTACATAGTCTTCTTTTCAATCATAAAGAAAAGCTCGTGTGAAATTTGGGCTGTGGTCAAATCCAGTGCATTGCAACCGAATGTGAACTAATATCGAGGTGTTGCTGAAATGCAGCCCGGGATAAAGTTTGTCATAATGCAGGCCACAATAAAAAGTTTTGTTCTGAAATTGGATACTCTTGATTTGCATAAAAGCGCCACCCACTCTCACATCAGGCTATCTGACATGAATTTCAGCATGGCACACTGTAGAATATGATAACAATATTATGTCAATATAGTCCAAATGTATATGGAAATTTTGTTTTGACATGCTAAATCAACTTTGGACAATCCATATTTTCCATGAATTAATTATTGTTCTAAATATAGAGGATAAACAGTAGTCACCCAAAAGAGCATCTACAAACAAAGGACGGTGTCACTATATGTTGGAAAGTACATCATTTACAGCTTTAGACATTCCTGTGACTGCGGGGCGTATAGGTTAGTTATTCCCTCGCCTTACCACTCAATCATTCGCAATGTAATGTCACTCTCAACCTCAGGCGAATCTGTTAGAGAAGTGGCTGGCTTTCCAATTTACACCCCTTCGCCTCCCGCTCACCAGTACTGGAGGAGCTCGACAACTCTAATCCAGAAGGGAAACAGCATTGCGCTTTAAATTAGATGCAGTTCAAACCACCGGGACTATAGAGTTCTGCAGTATAATCACTTGGTTGTTTTCTTTTCACTGGGAAATTCCAGATAGTGGACTCTACTGCCCAGTGTATGTAAAGTTAAAGTAAATAAATATAATCAAATATTCAGGATTGTACTAACATACATGATAACGCAACCTCCTAAAACATACATGACAAAACGGCCTCTTCAAAACATAAAGGACTAAACGGCCTCTTCAAATGTAAAGGACAAAACGGCATCCTCAAACATACAGGACAAAATGGCATGCTCAAACATACAGGACAAAATGGCATGCTCAAACATACATGACAAAATGGCATGCTCAAACATACAGGACAAAACGCCATCTTCAAACATACAGGACAAAACGGCATCCTCAAATACACAGGCCAAAACGACTTCCTCAAACATACAGGACAAAACGACTGCCTCAAACATACGAATGAGATAATACATCTTTTAATCCTGTTATCCTGTTTTTCCACAAAATACTTGAAGCAACTTTTTAAGGTGGCTTTTCATGTGCCATGTTGTTTTTATTTTTTTCATGTGGACATACACTATTTCTGCTGGACATCTGGGAGTGCCAGATGTGGTGGCACTCAGACAGCATGCTGTCCTTCGTGCCTCAGCCCCACCACGCCCTGTGACCCCGAGACTAAGACATCTGTGTGAATGCGCCCAGTGGGGGCTCTTTCTGTTTGTAAACATGTCAAACTGAAGCAATAAGCACAGAAAGAAAACACAGGGATGTCTGGAACACTGGCTAATGGTCATGCTGAGAATAAGCAAGCATAGTTAGTTAATATGCTCACATGCCAAGTCACTGTTTCATAAAATGTCATGTTGATGGCACATGACATTTAGGAGTCTTAAATATGCCGTAGTTTGGCTCTTAAATATGATTTCATTACATTAAAACGCTGTGGGTGATTCTGTTATAGAGATAATATATGTAAATGTTTTATTATAACCATATTGTTTCTTTATTAGTTTATGGAGCTTGGGTGGTTTCATGCCTTCTTTCAAAATATTATTGATATCTGCAGAATAAGAGTACTAAAATTGCTTTTTACATTTCCTCCCACTGGCTTTGTAAACAGGAGCATCACAATTCTAGAATACATTGGTTGTGTTCTGTTAAAACGTTTGATCACTGTCATCCCTCGTGACTAGGTATTTTTTTTCCTCCCCATTGCATGCAGATGTACATCCAAACCACCACGCTGACCATCTCCGTCAGCCTGAGCGCCTCCGTGTCTCTGGGGATGCTGTACATGCCCAAGGTCTACGTGGTCCTGTTCCACCCGGAGCAGAACGTCCCCAAGCGCAAGCGCAGTCTGAAGGCGGTGGTCACGGCGGCCGCCATGTCCAACAAGTTCAACCCCAAAGGCGGCCTGAGGCCCAACGGCGAGGCCAAGTCTGAACTGTGTGAAAGCCTGGAGACACAAGGTCAGTGTTGGTAGTGCCTGGGTGGTTTGTTAGCACGGGAGATCAGAGAGAAGACATTCAACTATTCATTTCAGCCTAATGCACTGTGAGTGCTATGATTTTCCTCCTCGTTTTTTTTTTTTACTGATGAAGTGCTTACAGACTACAACACTCTCTTCAGATAAACAACGCACTTTATTCTATGTAAACATAATTGCTGCTGCCGATGTTATTTTACACTTCAGTAGCTTGAAGAAATTAGCTGACATACCGTGAGCTTGGAAAGTTTTAGACTAACTGAAGGTGGCTTTGTTGGCTGCCATTCAAACACGAAGCATAGCGGTCTAAATAAAACATGAATCCAAGTGACTGGTTGAATAATAAGATGGATAAACATGAATAGGTCACTTGAAGAAACAGAGATGTAATGAATAATGTCTCAGCCTTTAGCTGTTTGACAGACCAACAGGATGACTAACGCTACTGTAAAAACCCTTTGAGCATTACCTTCGATGGTTTCACTGGACCACACAGATTGCTTCATGGCAAAACCAGAACTTCAAATGTCGCATTCTGTTTTGTTTTTTTGGATCCTATACTGATAATATTTATGTAGAATGACCCCCTTTAAAAGAATCCTGGTCCTCTGGCACAAAAATAGTAGCTCCTTGCAATTCGCATGTCTATAAACCAGAAGGTGTTGGGATTTCTCAAGTAAAAAATCCCAACACCTGGGCACAGGCATTCATTCATGTAATCGCCTCTGCACACTCAGGTCATTTCAAGACCTATTAATTGACTAGCTGGACAATACTAAAGAAATGTGTGTCTGGGTTTACAGCTCAAAGGCCCACAGAGCTGCAGTGATAAGAGGTGGTGCTTTCATAACTTCCAGATGAATGGAAGATGGTGACATGAAGGTGCCCATCCATCTTTACAGGCTGACCCTTCACCTTCCTCTGTGACCCCCCCATGTCGTCAGGACTGACACACTAATAGCTGCTCTTTGTGCTTGTATGTCAGACTGTGGAGTGGGAGGGGAGCCCTGTGAGGGACTTTAGACATCCCCAGGTAAATGGATAGACTATACGCTTGCCTTCCAAACTGTTGTTTGACCACTTTTCTTCTCCTGTATTATTTTTTGTTTTCTTTTCTTTTATCACTTTTAGTCCCTATGCCTGCCCTCCGTAGACATGCTCGGTGCATCACCACTGCCTATGGCTATGACACAACACCCTGAATATTAGACGATGGTCCTCCCCGGTCACGTGCACACACAACACACACAAACACACACACAACACACACAAACACACACACACACACACACACCCTTGACCCGCCGGCATAAATTCCCCAGACAATGTTGACTTGTAATACTGTAAATGGCCAATCAGCATTGGATAGTCAACTAATGTGGGGAGATGACATCGCTCTGCCTCGATTCGGGGGACAAGTGATAGCCGCGTGTCCCCTGTAATTTGTTTCCCTCCCTGACAAACGGAAGAATTTGCGGTAATGGGACGTACAGCGACAATAAGAGGCGAGAGGCGGAGACAGATGGGACTGCCAGCTTCAATTCTTTCTAGACCATCTATTTTTTATCTTGGCCTCGCAGCGCATAAATATTTAAATAAGGTTCATTTATCAAGGCTTTTCCGGGAGGGTATTTGGTGGAAATAGAGTCCCTATATTGCATACATACACACACACGCAACACACCTTTCCCAGTTGTTCATTGCTCTCCTGAAGCACGGCCGCGGCGGCGCCCGGGGGGGCCGGCCGGGGGAGGTGCGGGGGGGGGGGGGGGGGGGGGGGGGGGGGTGGCGGGGGGGGGGGGGGGGGGGGGCGGGGGGGGCGCCCGTGGTGGGGGGGGGGGAGGGGGCCCGGTGGGTGGGCGGGGCGGCCCCGGGGGCGGCGTTGTTGTGGGGGGG
>JAVQJS010043005.1:0-16830 GCA_036024795.1 Galaxias rostratus | reverse complement strand
AGAGGAGTGGGTTAGGGTTAACCAGTACAGTGTGTGGAGTAGAGGAGTGGGTTAGGGTTAACCAGAGCAGTGTGTGGGGTAGAGGAGTGGGTTAGGGTTAACCAGTGCAGTGTGTGGGGTAGAGGAGTGGGTTAGGGTTAACCAGTACAGTGTGTGGAGTAGAGGAGTGGGTTAGGGTTAACCAGTACAGTGTGTGGAGTAGAGGAGTGGGTTAGGGTTAACCAGTACAGTGTGTGGAGTAGAGGAGTGGTGTGAGTGAACTTAGGGAGGTTGTAGACCAGACACGCAGCTGAGTTCTGGTTGTCACCAGGAGGGGTTATTAGGAAATACCTTAGTTAAGATCCACAACATGTACTCTCTAACACACAACAACGACAATATGTTGGCCATGAAGCCATCTTTATAAACAGGTTTGACTGCTGGTGTGTGCGTGTGTGCGTGTGTGCGCGCGCTCAGGAGATGGAGTACAACGTACTGGAGGAGCAGCTCCAAAAGACCCTGGCTGACCTGGAGCAGAGGGAGAAGCGGCTAGCACATGCTGAGACTGAGGTGGGTGGGTGGGTGGGTTTGTGTGTGGGGGTGGGTGTGTGTGTTTCATAGATTTACCGCCTCTCAGATACGAGGGGATTGAACCTGAACTCAGATGCTGTTGAGTGTATAAAGGTGTAAAGCTGTTTAAGACGGAGCGTCCTGATTGTCTGTCTGTCTGTCTGTCTGTCTGTCTGCCTGCCTGCCTGCCTGCCTGCCTGCCTGCCTGCCTGCCTGCCTGCCTGTCTGCCTGCCTGCCTGCCTGCCTGCCTGCCTGTCTGTCTGTCTGTCTGTCTGTCTGTCTGTCTGTCTGTCTGTCTGTCTGTCTGTCACCTCAGACCCAGCGCCTACAGAAGGAGCTGCTCGCCGACCACGAGCGGGCCCAGCGGGAGCTGCAGGAGAACGGGCGCCGGCTACAGCAGGACTGTGACCACCAGGTGGAGCTGCAGAGGACCACGGTCCGACTGGTGGAGGAGGACCGTGCAAGGCTCCAACAGCAAGTAGGACCCCTGGGGGGGGGCTCTCAGTAGATAGAGGGGAGGCCAGGAAGCCTTAGTAATGTTTTATGTTTTATGCATCTCCACACTCTCACACTTCAGTATGACCGACAATCAGTCCATTAGTCAGCAAGTCAATCACATGGATCCTCTTGGTGATGTAGTGAGACAGGTAGGTAGTAAGACAGTCAAAAATGTAGCTGGTGAGGCAGTGAGGCAGAGGGTTTGTGAAACGGGTAGCAAGAGAGTGATTCTATGACATTGAGACTGGAAGACAATGTGAAAGTGAGACCACTCAGTGAAATAGTGAGTTAGTAAGATAGTAGGTTAGTAAGATTGTGAGTTAGTAGTGAACAATAGATAGTGATTTAGTAAGATAGTAGGTTTGTAAGATTGTGAGTTAGTAGTGAACCATAGATAGTAATTTAGTAAGATAGTTTCAGTGAAATAGTAACTTAGTAAGATAGGGAAATGGTGAGCTAGTCAAATATTGAGTTAAATACTGTCAGTGAAATAGAGTTAGTAGTGAACAGTAAGATGGTGAGTTAGTAAGAGTGAGCTAGTGAGACAGTGTCCCAGTCTACTTGGCCCGGCTCAACATAACAAATCAAACAAGGGAGGTTTCTGACATGAGTGGACGATGGGATACAGGCCAGACCCACAGCAACACTGTCTGTTTGTGGGATGTTTGTGAGCGAGCCTGTGTGTGTGTGTGTGTGTGTGTGTGTGTGTGTGTGTGTGTGTGTGTGTGTCCGTCTGCCAAGCTGTCTCCCGCTGTCAGAGAATGTGTAAACACACATTTGTCTGCTGTTAACATGCTACAGGCCTAGTTTATTAGAGGAGGCTGGCTCTGTCCCTCCAGCATTTGATGGTTGGTTCAGAACAGGATTACTGAGTCCCATACTACATTCAGGTTGCTATACAATGAGGAAATCCCGGTGCTGTCCATTGGTTAATCTCCCCTCAAATTCTCCTTTTTTTATTAATTTAAAGGGCAGGGATTAGCTAATGCTAGTAATGTATGTGCTAACCCTCACTTGTCCTGGTGTCTTACCCTGCCCTAGCTCCTGGACGCAGAGGCAAAGTACCGGCAGCTGGAGAAGGAATTCCAGCTCCTCCGAGAGCAGCAGAGCATCAGGCCTGAGATCAGACTGCAGTCTGAGATGAACCTGCTCACTCTGGAGAAGGTAGTGCACTGCCTCTGTTAGTACAGGGAAGGTAGATGAAGGCCTCTGTTAGTACAGGGAAGGTAGGTGAAGGCCTCTGTTAGTACAGGGAAGGTAGATGAAGGCCTCTATCTTGCCACCCACTGGGTTTAGGAGGAGGTCACCGCAGATCTAAACACAACATTTCTTCTAACTTGGTTTGGATCTTCTGCAGGTTGTATCTGTTATCTAGCCAACATCACAAAGTTTTAAGGCTGGAGATTTGTTTGTAGTATTGTTCTCTGTTTTTACATCTGTGTGTAGAACGGACTGCCTAGCTGAGAGGAGGTGTAGGTGTGTGTGTGTGTGATTGACTTTGTGGTGAATGTGTGAAGGTGGAGCTGGAGAGGAAGCTGGAGTCCTGCACCAAGTCCAAGCTGCACTACAAGCAGCAGTGGGGGCGTGCTCTCAAAGAGCTGGCCCGCTTCAAACAGGTGAGCTCTCCGCTCGGCAGCAGGCTCCTCACTTCTCCCAGAAGCCCTGTGGGCCCAGGCAGCTTGGGTTCTCTTCTAGGTCAATGAAAGGTGCGGATCTCCAGTCGCTAGTCAATAGACTCCCATCTATTACCCCCGGCCGTGAAGAATGTGGGGATGTCTGACCACACCAGCCTGACACTTTCACGGCAGCCCGCATTTAGAGTTTTCTAGTCCAGCATTTAGAGTTTCTCCAGTATATACTTTCTTTGATTATTCAAGACACACGATGTGATCCTCTTGTGTTGAGAGTTGGCCTGGAGCCTATGGATGTGTCAGTGGGTGACATGAAGCAGGCCGAGTGCTCAGTTTGGGTCTCGAGTGTTACTGTGAAGAGAGGAAACTGGGCTAAGCCTCTACTCTGCTGCCTTATCGCCATCATTCTTCATCTGACGTGTGTGTGTGTGTGTGTGTGTGTGTGTGTGTGTGTGTGTGTGTGTGTGTGCGTGTGCGCGCGCGTGTGCGTGTGTGTGTGTGTGCGTGCGTGTGTGTGTGTGTAAGCGCGCATGCCTGTGCATGTGTGCGTGCATTTGGCTGGGTGGCTGGCTTGCTGGCTATGCTCAAGGGCCAGCCCCTTGGTCTGTTCAGTCAGCCCAATGTAGACCAGCGTAAATACCAACACACTGAGGCCAGCCTCCCTGCTCAGACCAGCATAAACACCAGCCCACACTGAGGCCAGCCTCCCTGCTCAGACCAGCATGAACACCAGCCCACACTGAGGCCAGCCTCTCTGCTCAGACCAGCGTAAACACCAGCCCACACTGAGGCCAGCCTCTCTGCTCAGACCAGCATAAACACCAGCCCACACTGAGGCCAGCCTCCCTGCTCAGACCAGCGTAAACACCAGCCCACACTGAGGCCAGCCTCCCTGCTCAGACCAGCATGAACACCAGCCCACACTGAGGCCAGCCTCCCTGCTCAGACCAGCGTAAACACCAGCCCACACTGAGGCCTCTCTGCTCATACCAGCGTAAACACCAGCCCACACTGAGGCCAGCCTCCCTGCTCAGACCAGCGTAAACACCAGCCCACACTGAGGCCAGCATCTCTGCTCAGACCAGCGTAAACACCAGCACACACTGGGCTTAGCAGCACGCCACTAAGACCTGGTAGAGAGACTCCCCAGGTGGAAACATCTGACACACCGCTTTCTCCCTTCAATCGCTCTTTTCCTATCCAACCCCTCGCTCTCTCTCTCTCCTCTCTCTCCTTCCCTCTCTTTGCTCCATGTCCCTGCGCTCCTTACTCTCTTAAAATGCCAGCTATATGTAAAGAAAACAGCCATTGATTAATGCCGTTCTAAGGGGGGCTCCATAAGTTAATGTGTGACCCTGTCGTAAATCTTGCGGGGTTATTGTGTGCAGCGTTAGAAGGCCAGGCGCTAACTATTTCAACGTCCCACTCTGTTTGGATGAAATATCAAAGCTGTGCTTACATTAAGGCTCTCCATCTGGATGGTCCTGTGCGGCACGTTAATATGACTTGTTTAGGTTTCGCTGCTATTTATTTTCCAATATCAGCACGCCGGCGAGCTGCTTGGCTCAAGTTGTATCATAAAAATTCTTCCGGGAGGAATAATGTGTTTTCACACAGGTCAGGGGGATTCAGGGTAGCTGAGACAGTTCTGGAAGCAGGTTTTATATGGTGGAGGGTGGGAGTGGAATCTGCCTGAAAAATGGGGAACATGTGTTCCTATTGGCTGAGAAGCAGGAAGGAGGAACAGCGTTCACCTGGTGGGCCTCGTCCAGGTTGGCAGAGGGGAGGTTCTGACCCAGCTCTGTGGACCGACTAACACCAGACCAGGATCAGGGCCTTCGCCAGCTCCACACAGCACGCTGGCTGAAGTGGGTGTGTTTGTGGGGACAAGCGTATTCAGTGTGAGGAATGCCCCTGACATCTAGAAGCAGACCTAAGTGTGAAAAGAGGGTTGTTTACTGGTACCTCCTCACACCCCACTTTAGTTAAAGTATATTTGACCCGTTTCCCCCAACATAAATGGACGGATAATATTGTATGCAAATGATTCAGCTTATCTGAAACATAAACGTTGAAAAGCAGGACACGGGAAACAATCGTTCCCAGAATGTTCTTTTAAAGCTGGAATCATGGACCACCTGCCTGCCTGTCTGCCAGCCTGCCTGTCTGTCTGTCTGGTGACCCCCCAACCCCCTGAAAGACTGAAAGTCTTTCCCTAAGCAATGAGCAGTCAGTTAGTCAACCAGTCAGCCAGCCCTCCTCACCCCCCCCTCCTGAGCCCCTAGAAAAACCTCTCTGCTAATTGTTCCAGTGTTTGCCTTCAGAACAACCTTGGCACCAGGCGATACAGAAACCGCTGAGATCGTTTGTTTTTCTAGTCATTTGGGGGCTAAAACAAATGTATTACAGGCCTTACAATGGTTACGGCCAGGGTTGTTGAAAGGTGATGTTTTTGTCAACGTGTGTGTGTGTGAGAAGGAGAGAGGAAAAAGAGATGCAGAGGGTGACCCTAATCTGGCCTCAGCGTGTGAAAATAGGAGCTTTCCCATGAAGACGGCAGCAATTGTTCTGCCCTTTGTCAGTACACATACACACACACACACACTCTTACACAAAGAGTTAGAAGAGCTCAGTGGAATTGTTGTTTTTATACTTTTCCACATTTAACGTGACATTTTGCCTGTGTAGCACTCTGGGTCAGTCCAAAAGGAATAAGGCTGTACTATCAGGTACAACACAGCATAGGCTGTAATGTGTGTGTGTGTGTGCGTGTGAACAGAGGGAGCAAGAGAACGCCATGACGCGGCTGAAGAAGCAGCAGGAGGAGCTAGAGGCCATGAGGCTGCGTTTCCTAGCAACCGAGGAGAAGGAAGCCGTCAAGTCAGACCGCCAGGAGCTAGACGTCATCCGCAACGAGCTCAACAGGTGGGCACTGCTTACACACAGACACACACACACACACAAACACACACAGATGGTACTCCTAAGGCCCATGCTACTATCGTTATTGGTGTGTGTTCAGGCTGAAGCAGCAGGAGGACAAGCATCCGTGGGGTGACAGCAGCTTAGTGGGCGGCCCACTGAACGAGAGCGCTGACGAGCACCTGAGTCGCTTGTTGGAGGAGCGTGACACGCTGCTCAGGACGGGCGTGTACACGCACGACGATCGCATCATCAGCGAGCTCAACCGACAGATCCAGGAGGCCATGCAGCACCGTGGGGCCAACTAACCACCACCCCACCATCCAGGGAGGCTAGTCAGAGCACCCTGACCACCATCCACTACCCCACCATCTAGGGAGCCTAGTCAGAGTACCCTGACCACCGTCCATCACCCCACCATCTAGGGAGCCTAGTCAGAATACCCTGACCACCATCTAGGGAGCCTAGTCAGAATACCCTGACCACCACCCCACCATCTAGGGAGCCTAGTCAGAGTACCCTGACCACCATCCACTAATCCATTATCTAGGGAGCCTAGCCAATACCCTGACCACCATCCATCACCCCACAATCTAGGGAGCCTAGTCAGAATACCCTGACCACCGTCCACCACCCCACCATCTAGGGAGCCTAGTCAGAGTACCCTGACCACCATCCATCACACCACCATCTAGGGAGCCTAGTCAGAATACCCTAAGCACTACCCACCGTCCCACCCTGCCAGTGACAGAGATCCTTCG
Source organism: Galaxias rostratus (assembly GCA_036024795.1). Classification (NCBI taxonomy): domain Eukaryota; kingdom Metazoa; phylum Chordata; class Actinopteri; order Galaxiiformes; family Galaxiidae; genus Galaxias; species Galaxias rostratus. The sequence goes on along the minus strand of JAVQJS010043005.1, from coordinate 10,468 downwards.
CCATCCCTCAGCATGTGTTCGGCACAGAGGTCCAGGCACAGAGGAGCAAAGTCCATCCATGTTCTCGGCTGGAGGACATCATTCCTCCTAATGCTTACGGACCTTGACCAACCTAACAAACCACTGTGTGCTTCTGATTTGGGATTGGGCTGCTCTGCTCATACACGCTAACACCAGTCTGTGTGGGATGCCAGTGTGTGCAACTCTTTAAAATGTTTTTGCTAGAGTTGCAGTTTATTACATGGTACTCTTAAAAAACTCTTTCCCTCAACAATAAGTGTGTTAGAAATACAATCATAAAAAGCATTACACCCTTGAGCAGTATACATTCAGGTCAGGACGCCTTGATTAAAGAATGAGTTGTGACATTTTAGAATAATTGTTGTCAATCCTGCTTTGGAAAAAATGTATGTGCTCAATTTATTGGACAGGATTTCTATTTATAGTAGATTACTCTGTGGACAGAAGGTGGCGCTACTGTACAGAGAAAAACATGTCCAAAAACCCGCTGTCTAATCCAATGTCTCAGTATTTATTTTTCTCCAGGATAACATATTTTTTACCTTCTATGTACAGTCATTTGAGTGTATTAAATAAATAATTTTTGAGATACTGTAGATTGCTGCCAGCCTTTTTGTTTGTCGCTTAATGTTGAATAAATAAATGCATCTTAATTTATACCTAACACGTCCCTTCTGCCCTGAAGAAAACGTGCCAGGTGACGGGGTTTAGAAATAAGCTTGTGCTTCTAACACTCGTGCTGTTCAAACATGCACCTAATCAGATGAGCACCGTCATAAGCCAAAGCACACAGTCTCTTTATTCCCCTTGTCAGATGGCCTTTTTATGGTACCATTTAAGAATAGTCCGGTAAATTGAGTCTGGAGGTAAAACAATAACATCTTTGCTTTGGTGAGCTAATGGGATGTTAATTCAGCACTTGATATTCCAATGTTTCAATTCTAAACTGGTGTTGAATGGTCAACTTTACCTTAAAATAAAGCACTGAGTTCAAATTCACCAGCAAAACATTGTGGAACTACTATCGATGCTTGATGCATCGATGCTATGTGTATGTACATTGTGCATTGTCACTAAAACACTTTTGAATTGACCAAATATTGTTTTGTTTGAAAAAAATACTCCTGAATGTGTTAGGTTAGAAGACATGCATGTGCTTCTGTTCCACTCACTGTTTTGCTCGTTTAATTCACTTCAAATGGATAGAACATGAATAAGTTATTCACAGAGAGATAGAGAGAGGGTCCTTGATGAGGTCAGTCGGTTGACCTGCAGCTGTCGAAACATGGGCGCTTACATGTACAATCGCATGTAAGTGCATGCTGTGACATGACTTTACACACACCTCTGAGGGGGCTCCCTGGCTACCCGTCCACTGTTTCTAGTTGAGCGTGTGTTTGCTGAGGTGCGGGGCACTTGTGTGTGCCACACATCTACAAGACGTGTCCATGGGCCTGTGCGTGCCTGTTCCTTTGCCTTTCCGCATGAGTGTGTGGGCGTATTTTTTGCTGTGTGTTTTCATTAAGTGGGTGTGTGCGATGATGCTTTAGCTGCTGGTGGTGACATTGTGCAGACTGTTCCAGCTCAACCCTCTGCAGGGTCCGAGAATCAGACAACTCCTCCATCTCCTTATCTGCCTGGGAGGAGCTACACCCTACGCAGTGCATGGAGGAGTGCAGGCCCAAGGTGAAACTCTCAGAGGGAAGCCTGCTCCAGAGCTGTGGACCTGTGGAGATGGAGAGTGTTGGTGTGTTGAGAGTGTGTGAGGGATGAAGAGGTGCGGCTGCTGGACGAAAATTCCACCTCTCTAAAAAACCCCAGCTGACTGATACCTGAGCGATAAGGGGAAAAGCCAACCGCTCTGCTTGTCAATACGCTCTTGAACTAAATACACACACACACACACCACCGTTCTCCTTCCTAGCACTTAAGTGGACAGGCTGTCAGCCCACAGCTTACATAGACCCACTATCTGCAAGGCCACTATCTACTGAGCCTTCTCTCCAGACAGGTTTAGAGGGATTTCAGTGGGACTTGTGCGGGAGACCCAGTTCTACCAGTGCACCCGGACAACATCCTCATCCAAGATGGGGCAGCTTTTCAAGAATAGTATCCCCACTCACACAAATCTCATCCCCAGTAGAATAGTACGTTTGTGAACATATTCAAGGAAGAGCTGCATGACTTTAGTTCATCAGTACTCGGTCACCTTGCTCAAGTTTTTAATGGAATAAAAAGTCTTAAAGGAATGGTGTAAACTCTTAAAGGAAAGTCACCAGCTGACTCAGGACCAGTGAGGTGTCCTTTTCTCAAACGTCTCACTCTGACGTACCAATCGTCTTGTGCAGTTCTCCTACTTTTTCTGTTAGAGTTTAGTTCTAGTCTGCCCCAGCCTCTGGTAGGCTGTTTTCTGCTTTGGTTCATCCTCCTCTTCACTTTCAGGCCTGGGCTGCTGTCAAGGGGTTTCTGCATCTGTCACTTTCTCTCGGGACAGCAGTGGACAGTGTTGTAATATAACCTTCTATTTGTTGTTAACTTTTATTTTTATATACATATATATATATATATATATATATGTATATATATACATATAGTGCTTTTATTGAGAGAGTGTATTTTGTTACTTAATTTCTGATGAGTTAAAATCATTAGTTAAATAACAAATAATTTGTTTTATATTGTTTGATGGCCTAACAATTACATTAATTTTCAATTACAAGTATTTTCTCATCCATTTCCCATTTCATCCAATTTCCAGTGTTTTGTTTTACACATTGACCGGCCTTAAATTCCTGCGTTTTGTTTTCAACATTGACTAGCCTTAAGTTAAAGTGTTCTGTGTTGCACATTGCCTAGCCTTAATTTCCAGCGTTTTGTTTTACACATTGACCGGCCTTAAATTCCTGCGTTTTGTTTTCAACATTGACTAGCCTCAAGTTAAAGTGTTCTGTGTTGCACATTGACTAGCCTTAATTTCCAGCGTTTTGTCTTGCACATTGACTAGCCACAGCAATTGTCGCTTATTGTTGACCCATTTTATCTCAAAATGAAACTTCAGATTTTTCTGTACAAATACTGTAGCTTTCCACAAGGTAGGCAATTTACTGGCTGTGTTACACCAATAAATGGGTTTCAAGTCATGACAATGAAATTACAAAATACCACTCAACATTCCCAAACGATGGAACAAGGATGAGATCGGTGAGTTCGTTATAAAGGCTCTGAAAGTAATGAATTATAAAAATAAGGGAAGTAATTTTGGAAAAAATAATAATACATTTGCAATTTTAAGAACAAATAGTAATGCGCAAAATTTGTCATTCCTGAAATATGTATTTTTGTAAATTGAAGAGTGTTTTGTTTTGAAAGAAAATTGCCAACATGTCATAATGATCCCAAACTCGCATAAGCACAGCAACAGCTCCAAGGTTAGCCGCATTTTTTTTTATCCAAAGCTTTTGACAACAAATCACACTGAAAGTTGTGCGAACCATATGGCGACACATTTCAAATCCAAATCCATGTAGGAACAGGGCTGTTTGTGGCGATTCCCAGCCCCACTCACTCAGCTTGCAGTCGAAGTGAACTCCACTCAGACAGCAATCCCAGGAGCTCCTTCACACCCACCGAATCACTGCACACCCCCTGACATACAGAACCAATAAATAGCCACACACTGACATGAGAAAATCTATGGCCAAATATAAAATAAGCCTGTGCATATACCTGACAAGCTATTCAAGCTTGAAAACTGGGTTAGTAGTCAAACAAGGTCAAAAAAGAATGTGAATTTCTCAGACTTTCTTCGCCTTACAATCGTTGCATGTTTCCAATTAAGTTGCTTTTTTGGGAAGTTAGAAAAACTGCAGTGTGATCACTGATTGGTTTTGAAAGTGTGACCTCTTGTCTGCTTCATATTTTTCCGAACAGGAAATTCCTTGAAAAGCAAACCGTTCCCGTCTCAGAGCCCCTTGGGCCACTTTCACATGTACCGTTTTCTGTGTGAGCATTTGTTTAGCCTTGGGGCAAAAGCGCAGTTTCACAGGTCCTGCTTCCCATGGCAAACTGTGATGATTGATGGTTGAACATTTTAACTGTATTTGCTTTACAAATTCACCAAATTCCCCCTTGAATAATTTGTTTAAATCACTCCTGAAGCTGACAACTTGTGTTTCGATTATCTGCAGACTGTGATGGGGCAGTTTAACTAAGTATGTGCGGAAAAGCGGTCGGCTGTTTGGTTTTTCAGAGGTCAAGGTGGTTTTGCAATTAGTGTAATCTTCATTGACATCAAGTGAGAGACGGAGAGAAATAATGCCACAATGATGAATGGAAACAGCTGTTTGAATAACCACATGGCATTTATCTTAAAAAGCATTAAACTTTTTGTATCCTAAACAACTGTGGCGTGTCTACTCAAAGGAGGATTAAATGGTAAAAGTAAAAAACAATAATTGTGAGAATTATTCAGATGCTGCAAAACCCTAACATTAGTTTTGTTCAGCTTGACTTCCTGGGATAGATAAGCTGAAGACAATAGTATTTCTAATTCAGTTCCATTGACCACATCATCCTAATATGTTGAGTAGGTAATTCAATGTAGACAGTCCCAATGACCAAAATACTATTACTCATTGTCAGGGAGGAAACAGGCAGAAAATTACTACTTAACCCTCCATTTGTCATCACTAGTGAAGGCCTACATTCTCCTTTACGGACCTAACATTCATAATATACACCCAAATATAGACATCACACTAGAATTCTTCATAATCCCTAAATTGCTTGCTATGAATGTGTTTACGTTCTTAACATCTCCCCACCAAGCCAAACAAATTCACGCCAAAGTAAGTATTTCGAAGGCATGGACATGCTCCTTGTGGTTGACAGAGGCTTGCATGGGAGAGTAGCGAGGTAGTGTCAGAGCCCCTCTGGAGGCCTCCAGTCTGCCCGGCTCCGGGGGCAGCAGAGTCTACTCCCTGGTAGAGACGTGCCGATGGCTTTATTGAAGAAGCTGCTTTGGATATCTTGTTTATACTCTGTTAAATGGTGCAGGGGGGTTGAAAGCCAGTACACACATCCAAACTCTCACGCGGTGGAGCCGGGGGTTGACAGAGGAAGGCCAGGGTTGAGAGGCAAGAGGGACGGCCTAATAAATCAGGCGGGGAGCGAGCTGCCGTGAGGTCATGGTGCCCAGGTCAGATCCATAGCCCCTCGACAGCTCCCCACACAGCTGGAGCTCACGGCTCCCTGGGGCCTGAACCTGCACACACACACACACACACACACACACACACACACACACACACACACACATACACACACACACACACACACCCACACACACACAAACACACACACACACAAACACACGCAGACAAACAGGAACAAACAGACTCACACACAATAAAGACGAGAGCACACACACTTGTAAACACACACCTATCTAAAAATACACAAGCCAAAATGTGTGCACACGAAGCTTGTTAAACTAACACAGATGCACATCCAAACACAAAGCTATACACCATAGAGGCAGAGGGGCACGGGGTGGCGCCCCAAGGCACTCAGTGGACACACAGATACATCACCGGCCGCTAAGATGAATCTAAGCCTGGAAACAAGCTGTAGTGGGGCTGCGGGCCAGGCACAATACATGTCGGACTCACACACACACACACACACACACACACACACACACACACACACACACACACACACACAAACACACACACACGGTTTATAAAGAGAAACTAGTGACATGAACATATTGTTAAACTAAACCCATTTTAGTTATTTGGGCAGTGACAAACGACCCTCAGGTGCAAGGAGTTTGACACAACTGTCAGTTTGAAAACGTGAGCTCAAAACCTCACATCCTGTTTTTCTGCTCAGGTAAGCTGTGAAGAGTTGAGAGGCAGCAAAAGACTATGGTGTGTGTGCCCATGTATAAACATAGGACAGTGTACAGAATCTCCATTATTCTATTATTCTGCACCCCAGTAACGCAGTGAAAGACACATACATCAGAATATCTGTCTAAAATTTGTGAAAAAATATGACGTTTTCAGGATTGAACAATGAGCGAGTCCTTGAATAACTGTTTTTTTTTGGATGGTATTGCCGGATGTGAGATCACACAAATTAAAACAGTTTAAGACCATCGGCATTATGATGTTGAAAAAGGAAATCAAACTGGATTTCTGATTTATTTCCCATGGAATAATTATTTTTTTTGTTTTGACCCGAGGTTTTATTTAACAAAAAACAAACTGAAATAGCTAAAACCATGCAAACAAGTCAAAAGGTCCATGAGTCAGTCTCTTTGGAGTGAGGGTCCAGAAGGTTCTGTTTGTCATGAACTGATAGTGATTATCATACACATGCTGTTTCTGCCTATTGTCTGGTGTGAAACAAATGTTTAATTCACCACACAACCCCTAGGTCCTTGCAATATAAAAATCCCATAATTTGTATATATGTACAGCTTTGGATACATTTCAAATGACAGCATTACGATAAAAACGGATTTGGTTTACTTTGTAGACTCGCATTCAACATCGCTGCTGCATCAGTCATTGGGAGACATTACAGTGCTTAATTACTTAAAGCTTTTGAATTCAGGCTCAAACCTATTTGCCATCCAAAACAACTGTGCTTGTCCTCGCTTGTTTGCAAAGTGTATCGTGTATGTACATACAAATTCAATTAAACGTACAGTTTGCATTGTGTGGCAAAGATAACAAAAACAATTCCTTGATGAAAGAAGAAACAATTGAAGCAAATCAAACAAAAAATATTACTGTGATTTCAAACAATAATTTGAACATAAGCAAAGAGCTTTTTGCCAGTGATAAGTAACAGTAATTTAAATTAAGTGAGATAATGTCAAACTATGCAGAAGCGGAGGGGTCTTAGACATTTCCATGTAGTGATACAAACCCCCCATTTCACACAGAGTGTCAAAGGTTACCCCTCATTTCACTGATTTGTAGTGAATCCTAACGACTTCTTGTCCGGAGGTCTGAAGAAACATAACTTCATAACTTCAAAATATTATCATCAAGCTTTGTGATCAATCATTACTGCCTTAAACGTTAAGCATCCAAGCCAGGAAAATTACTATGGAGCACCAATATATAAAAAAAAAAAAAGAAAGAAAAAGAAAAAGTGCCTGAAGCATGATATGAGCGCGATCATTTGAAGATAAATATAATTTAGTGGATGATTTTCTTTATACATTTCACAATGAATTGTCTTTCATTGTAGTACTAGAAACCAGATGCCCATGGTTCAGTATTTGGTACATCTGAAGAGAAGTTGTGCATTTTTAAAACAGAGACATTATATTGAGCTTTGGTATTTCCTTTAGTATGACGATATAAAAACAAATAGGAAAATCAGACAGAAAGCATACTGTTATCATTTTTGGTATTTGGAATTTTCTCTCTGTTGTGTCTTATATGTTCTTTCAATGTCCCCCAAAGTATCAAATAAATAGCCTGCTCTACCCCTCCAAACCAAACTACAGCACCTGACCCCCCACACCCCCACCCCCCCGGCCCTCTTGTTCAGTGCCAGGAATCAATACCTCTTCACATCTTACTCCTTTTATTACTGCTTTTGCTTTTCTCGCCACTGATTGAGAGCTTCTGGGAGGAAATCTTTGGTTTTGCTTAAGTGTCCGTGACGTTTAATCATGATTTTCTTGTGGCGTTTAATTCTGTCCAGTCAATCAGCTAATCCACCTCAATTGATTCACTGCTCTCGCTGATAGGCTTGCACTCGTTGGGCATTCGCTGGTGTCTGCTCAGCTGGGTCGCCTGTGTGAAGCTCCTGTCACAGCGCTCGCACCTGCACACACACATACACACACACACACACACACACACACCCGAACACACACACACACACACACACATGCACACAAGGAGAGATAAAATACAGTGCTCAATTACGTAGGACGAGATCATTAGTAGCATACAGTTATAGTGATATAAGACAAATCCCCAGATGAAACATACATCAGTGTAAGCTCACATACAGACACACACACACAAACACACACACACACACACTAACCGGTTTGATCTTCACACGCACGCACGCACGCACACACACACACTCACACACACACACTCACTTCCATCTTTAGATCTCTCTCCACACATACCCAGAGACAATGCAGCGCTAGCTCACTGTCTAATGACTAGCGACAGTCCAAAGTGACCAGGAGTCATGGTGGCTGGCGGGCTGTAATTGTAGCTCCCCTCCCCGGCCCTGATGGAGATGATGGGAGAAGGCTCCCCACCCTCCCCTTCACATCTACCTGCCAATAATCTGAAGGAGAGGGGGCCAGGTCCCCCACTGCACCATCCTACAACCTATGCCTGATAAGGCCATGTGTCCCTGTCACTTCCAATAAATGGGCAACAAAACAAGATTTTCACTACCCGGGCCATCAAAGAGAGAGAAGGCCGCGTTGAAGCACTGGGCTTAGCGGCCTGGAAGAGAAGTGTCCAGCTGTTAGATAGGGCAGGCTCGCTGAGTGCGGGTGCATTAGGTGGAGAGGCATGTAAGCACAGGCCTAGGAGAGCCAAGAGCCAATCCAATTGGCACATTACGCAGACTGCAATGTCAAAGTTATACGAATGGCGTTTAACTAAACTCATCAGAATACGTACTTATTGTCCGTATCTATTCCTCTAAAACCAAAATGATTTGGTGGACATGTTGCGCTAACTGAAGGATTTCCAGACTGACAGTTCCATGTCTGTCTACCTATATCACTGGAAAAGACCGTGGCTCTGACGCTCCACCGGCCGGTGAGCCCGTGGCTCTGGACAACATGCTGACCACGCAGCATCGAGCCGTCTCCTTTTCTCAGCAAAAGAAAGTTGAGCGTTTTGCTCCTGCAACAAAGTGACAATGGCAGCTTTAATCTATCAGCGGCATCAGCGCGACAGAGAGATAGCTCAGGCTCTATTGATCCTGTAAAGATTGGCTGGCTGGACGGCTGATTGTCCCAGCGCTGCCCCGGCCGGCCTCCCTGCCCGCCCGCCTGCTGAGGACACACCCCTCCCACGGCGCCCACTGCTTATTAGGATGCTGCTTTGTTGGCCCATTGTTCTGAACCACCTTGTTACACAGTGAGACCCGCTGCCTTTGATGGCTGGCCCCGTTCGCAGGCTGACCTTTGACCCCTCCTCGGGGAATAGGGTCCGTATTGACAAGATGACATGAAGACAATGGAAGCGTTTGGAAGTTCAATTGCGTCCCCTTGTCTTTGACTTTAAAATGGCATTCTTCAAATGCACACGGATGCCGGTGTGCCTTTGTGCACTGATGAGAATGTAATGTTATGGATTTAATGCTGAAATTCAATCCCTTTTTGTTCTGTTAATAATAGAAACAAGTTCTGATAGGCAAGTAAGTGTGGAAATGGTGGTATTTGTAAACCTTACAAACGATGAGCGCTAATCACAGGGTCACATAGAAGCGAGGTGAATCAGATGAACATCAAACTAAAGGTCTCCTGAATACAGACAGCCACAGAAAGAGCTGGGTTGATTTGAGGTGTTCTCTGGAAGTAGGGACATAAAGACAGTGTATCTGTGCGGGAATCGGGGGTACTCACTGTTACTTACTTGAAAGGCTTCTCCCCAGTGTGTGTGCGGATGTGGTTGTTGAGGGTGGTAGCCCCGGCAAAGGCCCGGCCACAGTAGCCGCACTTGAATGGCCGGTCACTGGAATGGGTCACCACGTGGTTCCGAAGCTCCGACGGCTGGGAGAAAGACTGGGAGCAGTGGCCGCACTGGTAGGGTCTGGAGGGGGAGGCACACACACACACACACACACACACACACACACACACACACACACACACACACACACACACACAGTATAAGTTTGAGGTGGTCCGTATGGTGTTAAAACAAGTCCATGCTGTACGCAAGTGTTTTCAAAACGTCAGACAAAAAAAGCATGAGCAGAAATAATAAACTTAGGAGGGGTTGTAAACAAACACTAACGAACCCAAACATACACTCAAACACAGAGACCAGACACATATACGCACAAACGTACACACGCAGACAAACAATTGATGTGCACATGCATAGACAGACATATGACACACTCCACAGACAGAGTAGAAAGACACATACACACACACACCCAAACACACACACAGGCCAGTGAGAGTTGAACACCACGCTCTGGTAACCATGGGACTATGACCCTCATCAACAATGTGGACCTATTTCATGACTTGGCCATCTATCAATTGAAGAGTGTGTGTTTGTGTGTGTACCCATGAGTCTGTATCTGTGTATCTGCTTGTGTGTGTGTGTGTGTGTGTGTGTGTGTGTGTGTGTGTGTGTGTGTGTGTGTGTGTGTGTGTGTGTGTGTGTGTGTGTGTGTGTGTGTGTGTGTGTGTGTGTGTGTG